>CAJQZN010030606.1:103-39931 GCA_907164685.1 Colias eurytheme | reverse complement strand
AACTAAATAAATATACTTTTATTGTGTAAAATCATCTTATGTTCATCCAAATTCGTAGTTTATAAAACATCTCCATCTAATTAATGATACACAAAGAGCTCACAAATTTGTAAATTGCAAAGTTTCCGCAATCGAGCCACGGGAGCGAATCCACGCGTAAAAACTAGTTACAATAATAACTTCATACAGCATAATAGAAGATACATAATCCATACTAATATTATAAATGCGAAAGTAACTCTGTCTGTCTGTTACTCAAACACGCCGTAACTACTGAACCAATTTGCATGAAATTTGGTATAGAGATATGTATTTTGATACCCGAGAAAGGACATAGGATAGGTTTTATCCCGGGAATCCTACGGGAACGGGTTTTTCTTTGAAAACGCGGGCGAAGCCGCGGGCGGAAAGCTAGTATATGTATATCCCAAACAATAGAATAACTTAAACAGAAACATAAAACTTGTCTCAATCAAAAGGTAATTCATAAAACCATCTAAACAATAACGATCTTATTCCCGTATCATAAAGTTACTTTTCCTTCAAAGGGCGCTCATGGAAATTGGTTATTTCCATAAATGACGGTATGGAGAGGAAAAT
This sequence comes from Colias eurytheme, assembly GCA_907164685.1. Taxonomy (NCBI): domain Eukaryota; kingdom Metazoa; phylum Arthropoda; class Insecta; order Lepidoptera; family Pieridae; genus Colias; species Colias eurytheme. The sequence goes on along the minus strand of CAJQZN010030606.1, from coordinate 39,331 downwards.
TTACGATACAAGTTTAGGGCGGGGTTTCTGACCGTTAAATTATCAGAGGTTTTATAGCGAAGGGTTTTAATACGGGTTATTTTTAGTCCCTATGGAGATTATGTGACACACCATAGGTGATCCCTTGGGTGCAGTCGTGATAATAATTATAGCGATGTGTACATAGGTTTGATAGAAAAATATATAATGTGACGAACATATTATTTTACCTACACATATTTCTATAGGTAAAAGATTGAAAATAATAATAATTAAATAGAAATTTTCCATTTACTTGACAAAACACCATGTTTCGTCGAATTTCCATAAATTAGGTATGCTTCGCTGATATTATCCAAACATTATAATCCGATTGTATATACTGTACACTATTTTCATGAAAGAAGAAACATATACAAAGGAAGACGACATAAAATATCATGATAAAAACTTATTTCATTACACACATAATAAAAAGAAAAGTCATAAAATATGTACATTAATGAAAAAGTGTTCTCAGTACTGATATTTACTACATAAACATCAGACTTATTTAATCATCTCACTGAATATACCTCTAAAAAGTTAACAAACATAATACATTGCTATATATACTAAAGTAAATGCAAAACTATGCCGCCAATTATAAACAAAACATTACAATACATAATATTATAACAACATCAAGAAAGCCTATCAATATTACATCGACCTAAACAAAGGGACAAAGAAAACTCGTGACGTCACTCATATGACGTCACAACCGTCTTCACTATATTTCCCAACAAAATTAAGGTAATTCCACAAAAAATTCCACCCACGAAATTAGGGTAACTATACATCAGGCAAGTTACGGGAACACAAAAGAGGTAACCATTAATTCTATTGTGCCGAAGTTTCACCGACGGTATATTCTTGATTTTTGTGTACGGCCGGACAGAACAACTTTTCATGGGGTTTGGGGTGTGGTGTAAAAAGAAAATTGTATTTATTTCAACAAAGAAACTATCATTGTTTTTAATGTGCGTCTTAGTATTTTGATTTGATTTTCTGGGTACTAGCCTTTAAAAGAGAATTTACGTGTTTGAAATTGTCTATCGTAACCGCTTCTATGCCAATACCTTAGAATATTTATAAATCATTCTATATTGAGTAATATATTATATAAAATATAGATCGTGCACCACCCACTCTCACCATATAAATAAATGCAATGAAATGCGAGATGAACCCATTTATAAACACAGAAAAATGTCATTAACACCATAAATATAGAAAAAGTAATTAATTGTAATCCATGCATACCTAGCCTACATTGATATATGCCTTATATTGTTGGATGTTAAATGGTATGTTTAATGCGGAAGTATAATGACGAATACATTGTTTTCTTTATTTACTACTAGAGGTCCGCCCCGGCTTCGCCCGTGGTACATATTTCGCAATAAAAGGTAGCCTATGTCCTTTCTCGGGTATCAAAATATCTCCATACCAAATTTCATGCAAATTGGTTCAGTAGTTTAGGCGTGATTGAGTGACAGACAGACAGAGTTACTTTCGCATTTATAATATTAGTATGGATTATATAAAAATCTAAATAAATATAAACACTTATTAAATCGCTTAGCATTAGCCGAAAAAGCAGTTTTATTTTATAGCATTTTAAATTCTGATACATGCACGTATAAAATAAAGCAGATTTGGAATTAGTATACTTTTAAAACCGTAAGTGTGTATTTTTTTGTGACTCATTTTTCGATAGCACCTGCGCGCGCTACTAACAAAGGTTTTTGTTCCTGCGAAGTTCAGTAGGAACGAAATACATTTATTATGAGAATGGTATACTTATTTACCATCATGATACACAAAAAAATAAAGCTTTATTCCTAAAACGCTTTCGCTTATAACTCAGTCCGCTATAATTTGAACGCACCGCGGGGTCCGCGTTTAACTTAGGTATTTTATAACCCTGCTATTGTGCGTGCCATATTATTAGGAGCTAGGGTGGCCACACCTCGTTACTTCGGGGGACAAAGTTTACACTTTTTTATTACTGCTTAACTTAGCTGCACTCCCCGCGGTGAAAAGCTGCATAGATTCGCTTCAAGGATTATATTTTTATGATACTTGATCGTTATGGTTATGGGAATTGTGTAGGGAGCTGTGAACTATTTAATTGATATTTAAAAAAATATGGAGACTTAAATTTTGCATACACCATACGTCGAAATATCTTATTAGATCGAGCATTTAGTTAAAATTAAAATATTTTTCGCTTAAATAGTACCTAAATGAAGAAATAATCTGAATACATGTCATATTTTAAGATACATGGTACATGGTATCTATCAATAAAAATTATGATTACAGAGATAAATTAGAATATTCTTACTTATAATGCGTTTTAATAATTAATACCTTTTTTATTTCATAATAAAAAAGGTATAAGGCGGGATATTATTAATTAATTACTTATCATTAATTAACTAATAATATCCCGCTAATCGAGCAAGTGTGGTTATCCTATCTGAACTTATACCGAAAATTATATTCTTCGTTTTCCCAATGTCCAAGTTTTTCGAATTATCAAGATCGTCACATTATAATTACGTAATAAGACTATTATACTATTCTTGTATTCAAAATTATTTCCACTTTTCTACTAAATGCTAGGAAATTATTTGAAATTTATACGATTTTCATTTTTAACTATATTAATAAAAGATTTAATCAGTATAGTTTATTGGTAGTTCAAGCTTTTATTTTCATGGTACAAAATATTTATTTTTGTTAATAAAATTTATTTATATACTTAGTTAGTTACCTACTTACTTTAATATTAATACTACTCGATTTAATATTAATATATAATGTCGATATAGTTATCTCGAGGAATAAAGATATAAAAAATATTACACAATTGAAGATAATAAATAAAGGAGATTATTTCAGTTCATTACTCGGCAATCTTGGTCAAAACAACAAATAACAAAACATAAAAAACACATATTTTGTAACGTTTCAAAGGCCGGTATTCGGTAACACATATAACTCATGTCAATCACTTGCTTTTTAAGACGCTAATTTTAAACAAACAAAAAAAATTCCACAAAAAAGTCAAATCAGTGTCAGAAGTGAAACTTCTTTGGATAGATTCAAAGTTACCAAAATCGTCGCTTGCTCCATGACGTGACGGTATTGCCATGACGCGTCCTTGCAATTTTACTCTCCACGCGCCTAAACAAATTACACTTCAAAACAACTTCAACGTGTAACCTAACCTTTGTAACCTATACTTCTACAACCACATCTAAATCTGTCCAGCCATTTACAAGCTATCATGGATACAAACCTGAAAACAATACCCTCTTTTATGCAGTAGTGTAAGAACCATGAGTTACCAAAGGCCGCCAAAACGTCGCCAAGGCACTTAAGCCAACTTACTGCGAAAAACATTCGCCGAATTATCACCAAAAAGCCTTTTAGGCGTAATGATAAAACGTATTTTATGAAAGCATATTACTAGAGAATAGCTAGTGGTATTTTTTACCTTCTAATAAATAAAAAATATGACAAAAACTACCTTGTACATACTAGATACTAACTCCTACTTATTACGGGCTGTGGATTTTACGACAGAATTAAAAACAAATATATTACATACTGTTACAATAATTAGGAAAACGATTATATCATAGGTTTTAGCATGAAACTAAACTCAAACTCAAACTCAAAACTTTATTAATTATTCAATTAGACTTCAATGTTTAGTTTTTCCTGAAGTTTTTTTTACTTTTTGCATTATTTGTGGACTAAAAATAATGATAATTTCCTCCTAATGACCATTTATATAAAATAGTAATAGTAGTTCGTTCCGGCGAGTTACCTGACGAGCCATTGTATGTAGTTAATTACATACTAGATGTATTTTCACCTTTTTATGTCGAGCAATTACTGTTATGTCAATCTAGATGATTACTTTATCATACTTTGCACAGTCGGTTAAGTTTGATGACTCTATTGCCAAACTGTGTTTTGAACACATTTTTAATAATATTTTTTTTGCTAAATGTGTTTTTTGAGGTTATTTTTAGCTCCATATGCGAAAATATACCTAATGAAAAAAATATTAAAATGAAAAATATGTTTATTTCATTCACACAAGTTTTCAATGATATAAAATTGATGGGTCCTCATAGTAAGTCCTCCTAATCGTCCCGTTTTTAAGATTTCTAATAAAATAACTTGGTAAAAGGTTTCTCTATCAGCATAAACAAATAATTTTTTCAAATACATGTGTTCTTTTATGCAAATAACATTTCATCGTTCATATACAATACAAAATATAATATTCTTCTCTATGTGAAAATAGTACCATTCTAATTATATTTAACCCTGCATTGAACAAGGCAATAATTACAAGCTATCAAACGTCTTACAAAACTTCGTCACAAAGGGTCCGGTTTGGCCGGTCCCTTGGACCCCGTAGGGTCCGTTCGACCATCACTAATATTACGGGTTAAGTATAGGGTTGAACTATTGTTACGTCATACATTCAAATGTTTTAAATTGTGTGAAAATGCACCGATGTCACACAATGCAAGGGTTTTATGTGTAGTGTATGGAAATAATGAATCTGGGGACATCTATTCAAATATAAAATGAAATGGCTACTGCTGGGTACTTTTGACAATATTTAAAGTTATTTAGTAGGTATTTTTGTTATCAACGAAGGTAACTTGGAAGCTAAATGGCCGATTATCCATACTAATATTATAAAGCTGAAGAGTTTGTTTGTTTGAACGTACTAAATACTAATCTCGGAAACTACAGGTCTGATTTGAAAATTTGTTTCGGTGTTAGATAGCCCATTTATCGAGGAAGCAATATAATATCATCTCGCTAAGACCAACAGGAGCGAAGCAAAACGCGGGTAAAACCGAGGAGCACAGCTAGTTCAGTATAATTTTGCCATTTGTTTCGGATTACTGTTGTAAATATCATGTGTTTTATATTTTTTTATTACGATAAAACTATAAACTAGAATATTTTTTTATTTGATATCCGTGTGAAGACACGGATCCAACTGTTAGTGTAGTAAATTCAGCATTTATTGCGAGAAAAAACCATGGATAAGTTCCCTCTTGACAAACAGGTTTTATGATTATTACATATTTTTATGTACATGAAACTTTTTAATACCAAACAGAAAAACGTACTAAATAACGTGCTAAATTCAATCTTTACGATCCGTTCGTCAATCCAATAAAAAATCCAATTGTGCTTCGATAATTCCGTGATATTTTACAACTTCCAAAAGTAACGTATTTATACAACAATGCCTAAGGAAAAAAAGTCATAAAATAATACGGGGACACAAAGGATCTCGGTAAGTATTCTTCTCAAGGTAATAAAATTGAGAGTTATAGTTAACACTGGTTAATCCGACCGGGGCCGTCTCTGGGACCGTCCCCGGGACATTAGCATACGCAACTCATTGATACATTCTTTTCCAGGGTCGTAAAACTGAACCGAGGGTCCCGATAAATATGTTCTTCTACCATTACGTTTATTAAATTTGCGCTAAATCTTCTTGAAATATGGGTTGGGTGTTGTGGCATGCAATCTGGAGTGTTTAGAGGGTAAAGTTCGGGGGTTGGAAAGACTGGGATGTTGGATGTCGTTGTCTATACTAATCTATACTAATATTATAAAGAGGAAAGGTTTGTATGTATGTATGTATGGTTTTCACGCATAAACTACTGGACCGATGTTGATGAAATTTGGAAATATGTACCACGGGCGAAGCCGGGCGGGCCGTTAGTATTTAATATGATACCTATGTTATGACTTACATGGCTAATTAAATGAACAAATTTTTTAACAGGAACACTCTTTATTTATTTAAAGTAGGCTCTTTTAGCCAACATTATCGAACAAAGGTTCCAAGTCGTAGAATATTTTGTTTTAGCGATTCTTTTAAAAATTGAAAACCGAGAAACCAAAAAAGATCTTTCTTAAAATTTCTTACAATATTTACGTAACCAAACAAAGGCACGCCATTACTTAATATTAAAAAACAGAACAAAGGAATATAAAGGGAATTAGGTATAAATTGGGAAAGCTCACATAAAACTCGGGTAATTAAGCACGCCCGAAGTTTTAAAAGCTTCTTTAAATTAAATACCTCTTAATAATATTTGCATAATTGAGGACAGAGATTTTGCGACCTCATTCGGGTTGATGCGTAAATAAAAATAAATAGTCTTTTATAATGGAGTCATTGAGAATGTGGAAGCGACTTTGTATAAACAGATAGACATTACGTGCTTTTGTGTTTCTTTATAATGTGTGTTGGAGAATTTTTGAAAAAGTTTGGGTAATGTTGATATTAGAGGTACCCTTATTATCATTATGTGAAATTAACGCAAATGTTTTTCTGGCCTATATCATACATAATTTATTCTTGTACGTATCTTTATTATAGCTAACTAGCTTTGCGCCCGCGGCTTCGCCAGCTTTGTCTAAAAGTAACACGCTGACACTAGGTAAAAACAATTATATTACTTAACAAACATACAGGCTACTTATAAAAATATTAGATTACCACAATCTATAAAACACATAAGAATAAAGCGCAATTGCCAACAATTTATGAGATATTCCACCAACTCCACGTAGGATCCCATCCCGGGATCCCGGGGGATTCCGGGATGACACCACGACCCGCTAATGTCAGTAACTAATGAGTAATTCCGGGGCATGTGTTTAGAAATTAATGACGCCATTTTAGAGTTTAATCACGTAGGAATTTATCAAGCAAATTAAAACATTTGTTTGAGATTCCTGTGTTGTGCTTTGAAATCTGGGGTGTAATATGATCACAAAAATGAATATAACATTAGGTATAGGTACAAACATTTAAAAGGTTTTGATGATTATTTCCAATAAATAGTTTAAAAATTCTATGTTTTTCATCTGCGCTTTTCACGTAAAAAACAGGAAAACTACCCCATGATTACTTACATATCTATTTAGTTTCATTTATTGAATATCTGCGAGTGACGCGTATCAAATTGCATCAGAAGGGAAACTATATCAGTTAAAGTGACGCGGATTACGGTCCTGACAGGATTGACAGACTGACAAACACACGTAAAAATGTACTTAAACTAGGACAAGCTTCTATTTGTAGAAAAACAACAACATTAAAACGTCTTATAAACAAAGATTTTTAATTGTAGGATCAGATTTTATAAATTCAAAAGATTGTTACTCTTTTACACAATAATAGCTATCTAAGTAGAACCTACTTAATACGAATAAAGAAAGGCGTTTTTCAATAATCCGAACATAGAAATATGTAATAACTTACCACCAGTTTTTACAAATTTCTCTCTTTCTTCGTCTTTTTAGTCTCGGCCAAATTATTAGATAATACCTGTCCCTAAATGATTATCTTCAATCTTTAATAATAATTTTGACCCCCTCGGCTTTAACAAAAGAGTTAATATTACCATGATATTACGCAATACGCAACAAAATCCTATGGTAGGTACAGCCACGGTATTGCGCTGTAAATCTCTGACCAATTACGATTATTAATTACGCAGTTAGTATTTTGGGGTTGCAATATAAGATAGGGCTGTCACTTGAATAAATATTATGACATAATATTTTTAGTGATTAATTTTATTATATTTGCTTTGGTTACTTATTATTTATATATTTTTATGTCCTACCTATTTATATTTTTAATAGTAAAAATGTTATGTTTTACCGCTTGACGTAGAATTTTCAAAATAGCACGATGATTGCAAAAAAATATTTTAATGAAATAAACTGGATTTCAGAAACGATAAACAGCATTTATATGTATACGATAAAAAATTAACAATAAAAATATTTTACAATACAAAAATATATAGGTATCTATAATTCTTCAACACGTTAAATTGAAAAGAAAAAATAATTTTTGACAGCCCTACATAAACCTACACAAGGGAATATCCCAGTTGGAAACGCACTGGGATCAGGATTTGGCCCTTAGCAACCGAACCACAGTGCAGACAAGAGACAACTCAGTAAGGTAACTAGGGCCGATCGACGAATTAAAAGCCTACACTTGCTTTGACTTTTTATTTTTAGTCAACTACGTTTTAAATTGCGTAAAATATGTATTGAAATTTTTAACCAATTTCTAATCTGTTTCACATGAAACACAGCATGTCGTATTTGGTTTACTTCTGTTACTATTTGTACTGTGACCGAACCCTCTTTTGGGGCTATTTGTCATATAAACCCCTACAAAAAGAATAACTGTTTTCGGCTTTAAGACATAAGGTTCAATTTCCAGTATCATCGGTCTTCTATCTATCGATTTTGGAATTAAAGCCGTATGAACATTGCATAGATATCATTTTCCTATGAACTATGTGCATGCAATTGATGTAATACCAATTTAGTTAATCCTCATCAAGCTAAATTAAACTCTAATCCAAGCAGATACAATTCAAATTGCTCTGTCATTTAACAAGTGCATAGCAGGTATAAGGGTAGGGTAGATTTATGCGAGTTTTTGTGGACTTGACAAAAAAATGGGTTAAGTGTTTGTACTTGTTTTTATTTCGATGCGTTAACACGTGTAAATGAATAAGTATAGAAGGTATATTGTTTCTATTGGAATTTAGAAAAATAAATTAAATTAGTTTTTATTTTTTTTTACTTTTTCATAATTATACTCTATCTCTATCTCCAAAATATATTAAAAATAATGTCCTTGGAATATAAATTAATTAAGGGGTGCTCCGTGCTTGAAATATATGAGGGTGCAAATTGGATTTAAACTGCTTGATGTAACACAATACGTTTTTTTAATGAGCCATTTTTTAGCTTCAAATATAATTTATGGCACTCAATTACGAGATTCTATAACAGATAATTGTGTTTTATATTGAGCTAGCTTTCCGCCCGCGGCTTCGCCCGCTTTGTCTAAAACCTAATAAATTATATACTAAAACCTTCTTCTCGAATCACCTTATCTATTAAAAAAACCGCATCAAAATCCGTTGCGTAGTTTTAAAGATTTAAGCATACATAGGAACAAAGCGACAGAGAAAGCGACTTTGTTATATACTATGTAGTGATTATATGTATGATATTTTCCCCTCCCCACAGGGGAACATATTATATTATTACTAGCGGTCCGCCCGGCTTCGCCCGTGGTACATATGAAAAATAGATGTTGGCCGATTCTCAGACTTACCCGATATGCACAGAAAATTTCATGAGAATCGGTCCACCCGTTTCGGAGGAGTATGCAGACTAACATTGTGACACGAGAATTTTATACAGTAGGCGCTCGATAATCCGACGCTCGCCAATCCGGCACGCTCGGTAGTCCGGCACTTCGGGACTCAGACAGCCCGCTCTATAATCCGGCATTTCACATAGCTGAACGCCGGATTACTGAACGAAAACGTCACAAATGATAAACCTAATATGTAATTTTAATACATAATTAATTAATATTTTAATTAATTTATGTAATTTTTTTTTAATAATAAATTCAGAGGCCTTTGCCCAGCAGTGGGACAGCCATGGCTGAATAATAAATAAATTCAACTTACCATTTTAAATATGAAGTCTTATTTCCTATACTAATTCGATAATCCGGCATTTCCGACAATCCGGCATAGAGGAAAAATTGCCGGTGCCGGATTAGCAAGCGCCTACTGTATATAAGATATACCCATATTACATAATGTAACTTCACAAATTATTTCGCCTAAATTCGACATCCATTGTTAACATTTGCATATAATACCATTATCTATCATCATTAAATTTAATAATACTTCTTTGTTTTAACCGATTTCATAAAATGATGGTATCATTTTCCTTTATGTAGAGATTTATACTTGCCACATTGTTCTTATATATTATATTATATTTTTATTGCTTTAAAATTGATGGTTTGGAAATACGGACTAGGTTTTTATATTAAACTAGCGGTCCGCCCCGGCTTCGCCCGTGGTACATATTTACGTTTTCTCTACATAAGAACCATCCTCATACTTCAAGGAATATAATAAAAAAAGAATTATCGAAATCGGTTCAGCCGTTCTCGAGTTATGCGCTTACCAACACATTTTGCGATTCATTTTTATATATAAGAAGACTAGCTATGCCCCCCGGTTTTACCCACATTGCTCCGCTCTTATTAGTCTTAGCGTGATGATATATAAGCCTATAGTCTTCCTCGATAAATAGACTATCTAACAGTGAATAATTTTTCAAATCAAACCCGTGGTTTCTGAGATTAGCGCGTTCAAACAAACATACAAATAAACTATGCAATTCATTCTAATAATAGTACTATTTGTTTCCTAACTTTCAGGTATAACTTATTTACATCCTTCCCTTTGATATAACAAAAAACTTAATGACGTCATAAGCCATATTTCAAGTTTAATGTGTAACCAACAGTTTGATAACTTACAAACTTTAACTTCGAACGACTTTTATTATTATCAAAACCGTAAACATTTTGTGGGGAATAAAATAGGGACAAAGGTTTTGCTTTTGTTATTTTACTAGCTTCGACCCGCGGTTCTACTTGTGTGTATACAAATAAATGACCTTTGTGATAGTGTAGGACGTATATAATAATCTATCTGTGTGCCAAATTACAAGTACATACGAACTTAACCACTGAAACTTAAACATTTATTTATTCAATTCGCCTCCTACAAGTAGCGCTTTTGAATCGTCATAACATATTTTTAACATTTACCACCGATTTGGAAAGCAGTACAGCCTATCTATGCAGAACCGGCAAACAATTTGAGAAACTCCGTTTATTTAGATTTATTACGTAAATCCCTGAATTTGGATAAATTTGACTAAACTATAGACGAAACTAAATACGTATTTTTGTAGATAAAAGGGGAATTATAGAGCACGGGCAAAGCCGCGGAAAGTTATGTGTTATAAAACGGCTCGTTACAAAACAATAAAATTCAAAGGTTTCGTAATAAAAGTACAGGTAGTGGCAATAAAACCGATTTAATATCTATACAAAATACCACCCCATACTGTCTGTTTTAAATTATTAATTTATAGTATATCCCTAGTTTTAATCGTCTACTATTATATTTTTACTAGCTGCTCCGCGCGGTTTCACCCCCGTGGCTCCACCCCTGTTGGTCGTAGCGTGATGATATATAGCCTATAACCTTCCTCGATAAATGGGCTATCTAACACCGAAAGAATTTTTCAAATCGGACCAGTAGTTCCCGAGATTAGCGCGTTCAAACAAACAAACAAACAAACTCTTCAGCTTTATAATATTAGTATAGATAGCCGATTTTATAGCACCAAATTAGAATCCCTGTTTGAGTTATACGTTATAACTATATAGGGTCCTATTACTAATATTGTAAATGTCACATAATGTGAAAAAAAAATGTCACATATTTGAATGTAATTTCGTAAAAAGGAAATTATTTTGCTGGATTACAAATTTTTTTCAATTGAAAATATTAATATAATTGTATTAAATACAATTAATATAAAGATAATATTTACATCTGCAATTCTGCAAATCGAAGTTCTAATAAGAATTCTGAGTTATATAAAATATGTACTACAGTATAATATACCTACTAAGTAAATGTGACAAAACAAAAACAACCTTTCTTAAGTCGGGTAATTACATAAATACTTACACGCTAATGCGATCAAGTCATTCAATATCTAAACAAAGTAAATCCTGTAAGTTCATAGCAATTTAAGAATTATCCACTGCGTAGTACCTTCCAAACTCCCCTAATTACGTCACAACACACCCCTGGCCCTGTAACAACATTAAATATGCACTCTATACATATACATTTAAGATCTAATTTCGTATAACGAATAAATTATATATATGATTTCAGCAGGAGGCTAAAAAGCTATGCTCTTTATATTTAAATTTAAATAATAACAGGGTTTTTGTTTTAATGTTATTTTGACCGAAAGCATGATTACGCCTTATTGAGTATTCATTGACCATTAAAATTATTCGTTTTTGAACGGAATTTAATTATGTAAGTATAATGTGTGTATTTTGTGCTATATTGGTGCAGTGGTTGATATTATCATTCTTCTGCCAGAAGGCACGGGTTCTATTACTGGTTTTATGATGAAAATGGTTTTTTCTAGTGTTACCTACAATAATAAATTTTATTTTAAAATATTTAAATATATATTCATCATAAGAAAAATGAAATGTGATTCAGATAATTTTAAGTTATCATAACTTTGTCTATTTACAATATATCAAGAACTAGCTGTGCCGCGCGGTTTTACCCGCGTTGCTCCACTCCTGTTGGTCTTAGCGTGATGATATATAGCCTATAGACTTCCTCAATAAATTAGCTATCTAACACCGAAAGAATTTTTCAAATCGGACCAATAGTTCCCGAGATTAGCGCGTTCAAACAAACAAACAAACTCTTCAGCTTTATAATAATTAATTAATTAGTAAAGATTATCATTTTAAAATCTTGTTGCATTTAAATACATATAATATAAAAAAGAGACTATAAATTATTTTTACATTTCAAATCCAACCTTTAATACTGTTCTAGAATTTTTTACTTAACATAACTTTTTATTCACTTAACAGTGCAGCAGTGCCGACAAAGTGATCATAAAAAATTACATAGTTATTCTTAGCAGTAGTTTTTATAACTGTAATAAACTTATTACATCAGACTGTCGAATACAAAGCGGATTTTTATGCAAACTGTAATAAAAATATGAGTCATACTGAAAGTTATTTTTTTATTAAATTATTACCTACCTTTAATTAAATTACAACTTTTTACAATAATTTAAAATAAGTGAGTTTTGTGAATAATATACACTTCCGATGTAAATAATAAACAATCCAAATAAATTTATTATTAATTCGAATTTGTCTGTTTGTCTGTGTCCGATACATTTTTTTTCTATGAAAATAGTTGAAAGACTATAGGGAATAGGGATATGTATACGAAATTTTGTTTATGCAATTTCACTTTTCAATTCAATTAACAATATTCCATTCGCTAAAAATTACAAATAAATATTAGTACAGTTTTGTAATATCATGTAGGTACTCTACCTAAAAAAATAGCGTGTGTCGAGCACACGTGTCAGAAATGAAACTTCTTTGGATTCAAGAATACGTAAATCGTCCGCGTCGCCTTACTCCATGTTGTGACGGAAAAGCCATGACGCGACCTTGAAATTTTATCCACACCGCGCCTAACGAAGTTTCACTTCAAATTTTATAACAATTAAATTCAATATAAATGAAAAGTAATCTATTTCATTGCACTGTACTTCCTAGTTACAATTTGTTAACCGATTTCTAAAAATAGGTATGCAGTCATTTACATTGAGATGAAATATAATAATGATATCACTCCAATACCTTTTCACGACGAAGGGCGGAACGAGAATTTATTCATAGTTATTTTAATTGTTTAACTATGTTTAACCGCGTGTTTGCTTGCTTTAAAAAACATTTTTGTAAGAAAAAGGTATAATAGGTAGCTAAGTTCTGACGCGGGATACAAGCAATAACTTCATTAACTCTAAATTATGAAATAATTTTTCAATTAAAAAAAAAACTAAGCTTTTATTTTTATTGTTTTTCTCGACATTTTCATATATCTTTTACAATGGCATAGTAGATTGATTGTTCTTAGTTCAATATTTGTCCTTCTAGTTCGATATCGCTTCTAAAAACCTGATAGTTTTTAAATTTTTATTACACACATGCACTTTAATCTCTGTAATAAAAATAACATATTTACATAAATAAAACAGAACAGATTTCTTTCTAAATACATAAAACATTTATTGCTAATGCATACACATTCTGGTTTTGTAAAAGTTGCGAAAAAACGCTGGCGCCATATTATCTCCTCTCAGTGATAAGACGACTAAAACAAATAGAAAAAATACAGGAAAGAAATTAAATGAAAGTGCTGAAGATGAATGTAATTGTGACAGATTGGAAACATGTTTCTATAATTTTTTAATTCTACACAAAAAAAGTGTGAGTCCAAAACTAACTCTGTCAGTGTGTGTGATTATCACGTCTGAAACACCGAACGCATTTGGATGAATTTTTTAAATATGATAGGTAGATGAGATCTTGTAAAGTAACTTTTTGATGGGAAAATAAGAAAGGGTACATAACGCATGTTACATATTATTAAAAAGAACGTGTATAAAATATATGTAATTAAAAGTTAAATTAATATAATAAAGTTAACACAAAGTTATATATTTGAAGATTAAATTAAGATCACGCACGGACAAACAGACAATTCCCAACAGACAAGTCGTGACGATTGCAGTTATCATGATGTCAGTCTCGTGTGCTTTATGCTAATTCAGTTAAGTGTAACATATCTCTTGTTTGACAGAACATACACAAATTAACTATTTAGTATTTACTATGGTAATCTGATCATTTATTAGGTTAATACAGCCTTAAAAATACACTTGTAAAAATGTCAACATATCTGCATGAAATAAACAGGCTTTTTTATTTTTTATTTTTATTTTATTTATTTATTTTACAGCCTTAAAGATATTAAAGACATCCTAAAGGATACTTAAAAGTGTGACGTAACACACAAAACATACGTTTGCAAGAATCGACTTAAAAAAAATGCACGCTGCTTCTAAAACAATACATGTATAAATTTATTAATAACTAGCTTTCCGCCCGCGACTTCGCCCACGTTTTCAAAGAAAAACCCGCATATTTCCCGTTCCCGTGGGATTTCCGGGATAAAACCTATCCTAAGTTACCATCTATATGTGTGCTAAATTTCATTGTAATCGGTTCAGTGGTATTTGCGTGAAAGGGTAACAAATATACACATACACATCCATCCTCACAAACTTTCGTAGGATAGGATTCGTAGGATATGGACAAAATTAAAATTCTTAATAGGCATGTATTATGCAAAAAAAAAATTGCAAATGCTTTTTATTTGAGAAAACAGGTTTTATTACAGTAAATAAAAAAATATAAGTATTATTCTTATTTACAGTTTCGCTCGCATAGTATCCAAATAAAAAAACAACAGAGAAGACCAACATACATAATATAAAAATCCAATGAAAAGATGGAACTGGTTGATGGTTGAACTGACATACACAACCAAATGCCCACTGCAAACAGAATTGACCCATAGAGTCAATAAAGAATGTCCAATGACGAAATATATTTTATCTGTAACCCTTTTTTCCATGGGTCGTGGGCCATAAACATTTATGGGACCAAGATAACGTCGTGGTTTAGACATACAAAAGTTTTTTATCATGCAATATGTATAAAAGATCTTCTGTATCAGGTATTTTAAAATACTTTTTTCTTTTATTTAAACCTCCATTTTAACAGAAGACTGAAGAGGAACAATAATTATGAATGCTTCTGTTAATTCTGTAATCTCAGAATGTATTGCTGAAGAGTTTGTTTGTTTGTTTGAACGCGCTAATCTCGGGAACTACTGGTCCGATTTGAAATATTCTTTCGGTGTTTGATAGCCCATATTTCGAGGAAGGCTAAAGGCTATATATCATCATGCTAAGACCAACAGGAGCGGAGCAATTCGGGTGAAACCGCGGGGAACAGCTAGTTCATTTGTAAAATGTTAAAATCGATACTGTTTAAAATACGACTTGAATTATAAATTGTATGCATGATTATCGATATAAAGTCTAGTTAAATTACTGCGTTACTTATTTATTAAATTTTTTAACAGTTAAAAGAAACAACCGTTCAATTAGATCGGTTTCAATGTCCTTGTGTGCATCTCAAATCGATTGGTCACACTAGCGATATTTACTAGCTATCCGCCCGCGGACTCACCCGTGTTGAGTAGAATTTAACAAATAAATACACTAAAACCACGGATTACTAAATATATAGTAATTTCCGACACAAACCCACAGTATTCAACTAGTATTGCAAGCAAAGCAAGATAACGGTTTGCTAGCTTAGCCACAGGTGCGAGCCGTTTATGGCAAGATCAAGATTCAAGACCTGTTCCGATCTACGGATCATTCGATACGCCATGTGGGATTTATTAAATCTTTTATATTGTAAGCCCTGAGGGATCTATCCTGTTATCTTTAATTAGGTGACTAGGATTATGATTAGTATAAAATATAAATCCTAAATTGTTATTATTATTAACCTTACAAAAATATTCTAGAAATATTTTACTCGAGAACGGCTGGGCCGATTTCTATAATCTTTGTTTTTTTGAATTGTCACACAATGGTTAGTGCATTTAGATAGTATCATAGGTATTTACAAAAAAGTGTAAGCATAAATGTTTTATTTATTAACTCTATCAGTTTGGGTCTCAAGTTAGTATGTGTATGATTGTATGTATGTAGGTACTAGCTGTGCCCCGCGGTTTTACCAGCAGTGCTCCGCTTCAGTTGGTCTTAGCGTGATGACTTATAGCCAGCCTTTCTCGATAAATGGGCTATCTAACACCGAAATAATTTTTCAAATCGGACCAGTAGTTCCTGAGATTATCGCGTTCAAACAAATCAATAAACTCTTCAGCTTTATAAAATGACAATGTAATTAAATTAGTAGGTACTTATTAATTTAGATGCACAAAAATCTTGTTGCTATACAGCTTATTACATCTTAGCCATTCTTAGCCAACCTTTTTTGCAATACGAGAGATAGTTTACCGTTTCAGTACCGTTTCAAAATGAGACAAATAAACAAATTATATTCCAACTGAGCTGAGCCTATTCATGTTTTTGAGCCTATAGTTGTTGTTTTTGATTTGTTATTATAAAAACAATTAGTTACTAGAGGTTCAGAAAACTAACATTGAAAATCAGTAAAATTAAAATAGTTTATATTAAAAATCGTTTATGCATACAGATTACAAGTACCTATACATAGTAAGTTACAAATTCAATAGGTATGTTGTGTCTTCTATATTTTGTACACTGTATACAAATATTACAAGTTAAATAAATACCTACAACAACTTATCAATTTGATAGTTACATTATGATTCAATATAAGTAGCAATTCGGTAGCAAATACTGAACAAAGCGGACAGGCGTTCTGGCATCGCCTATCTTCGGTACCCGACTGCGGCCGACATGTGTTGGCGCACACACGAGCGGAACGGCCATGTGCAACTGTTGTAACAATACTTCCGTCAAATTAACCACTTATATAAGACTATACTGCTTCTTGGCTTTTGCCTAATATGTGTGAAAATTTGTTAAGACGATTAGGTTTAATGTTGTGTTTTTTGAATTTAACAAAGCAAAACAAATATTTAGTTTTGTAGTAACCGTATATACAACTTGAGTCTATATTTAAATGAGATGTCAACAAATAACTGAACACAATAATTTACAATAAATTAATCGTAATAAAGCGCACGGAGTGATAAATGTCCGGAGCGCTCGTAAGTTCCAACTGAGCCTACGTGACCGAGTTGATGTACACACAGACGCAACTAACCGTTCACGGACACGGCCACACGCACACAAACACAACAGTGGTTAACTCTGTTCCATTTTCGAAACGACGTTAGCGGCGTCGACCTTCACAAAGAAAAGTGTACATCCGTCGCCTCTATTCCCTTGCAATACGGTTCATTTTAAATTTTAATTAGAAAAGGTGTTTACTGCGTTCCGTGCCTGGCGTGGTTCGGTAGAGTGCATTTATGGCATCGGTCTCCCGTTGCCAACCTTTTTGCATTAATTATTTTTTATAGCGACCGCAGTTGATGGGACAATTGTGACGTTTTCTAATTGGCTTAGAAATAAATTATGCATTCGTGTAGTTAATCTTTCACATTATATTATGTAATTATTACTTTAGAATCGACGTATATTGGTAGCACTTAAATTATACAGCCATATCCATAGATTGATGAGTTTGAATTAACGTTGAATTTTAATATAATCATATATATCACTTTTATGTTATATTATAGCAATAAGTAAAACCCCAAAAACAAAGGTAAATTCACGTTTATTTAATAAAACATAAAAGTCCCGATCAAAATATTTGTAGAAATGAAATCAAAGAGAATAATATTTCCAGAGAAGGCTTGATAGCAATTTTCCTCATTCAATTTGTGAGTAATAAATAAAAAGCTTTCTACGAATTCATATCTTTTATTTTTTTGGGAACGGCGTTCGACGTGCAAGTTAATCTACACATATATGTTTAATTAACCAATTTGAATAGAGTTTAGATTAAAATAATAATAAAATTACTCAAATATGAATTCTCTGAATTTTCTATTTTTTCACATACATTACAAACATAAAATAAACGTCAAAATAAATCCTCAGATATCATTAACAAAGCCATTTTGAATAGAAATTACGTTATTAAATTAATTAAATTGAACACGGCATTTCGACGAGTCGCTCAAAGCAAAATGACTACAGAGCGACCCAGAAAAAGGTTGGTGATACCTTCAACCGCTTGGTAACAGGCAAGACACGCAAATACCATCTCTATTCCCTACATAATAGAGTTTATTTCAGCTCGTATATAGTTTCTTATTGATCGTAGCTAAGTTTTTACTAAACCTGTACAAATAGTAGGTTATGGATTCAATTTTGGGTAGTCAGGTGATATATAGCCTTTGTCCCCGACCGTGGGGCATGGGACAATGGGACCTTTCATAGCAAATTTGTGATTAATTAACGGTAGGTACCTATATGAGTAAAAAGTTTCACTTAAAATAGCATCGAATTGATAAAGTTTCAATGACTATAGGTTAATTATTAAGAATTTGACTATTACAAAGAGTTATTACTTAGATAGTAACTATTTAGTAATAATATGTGGTTTTATTTCGCTCCTAATTCAGACTACAGTACAGGTCTAATCTAAAGAGCAACTATGGAGTTTCTTGCCGGTTCTTCTCCGTAGATAGCTTTCCGAATCGGTGGTAAATGTTAAAAATACGTAATGACGATTCAAAAGTGCTTCTAGAAGAAATCTAATTGAATAAATAAATGTTTGAGATGTAATGTTATGTATTAAAACGTCTAGAGGTAATATTAATTTGTTTAAACTATTTCTGTGGAGATTCTATCGAAAACCGATCAGCTGTTTAGTGTATTTTGAAGAAACCTTCATACCATGAAATTTCGATATAATAATTAGACAGTAGATGAGACTTTTATCAGTTAGGTAGGTATTATAACATATTTCTGTATACGTTTTGTGAACTTTTCAAAACCCTTGGAACCTACTACCTACCTTTTTTTAAACATGCCTATAACCAGTAACCACTGATCCTTTGAGTTCAAAGTTTGAGCCAACTAACAATGAATGTTCACAATGTATGTTTGTATGGCATCAAATCAATTTATACGAAAACTCAATACCATCACTACATAGTATAAAACAAAGTCGTTTTCCCTGTCCCTATGTCCCTATGTCCCTTTGTACGCTTAAATCTTTGAAACTACGCAACGGATTTTGATGCGGTTTTTTTTAATAGATAGAGTGATTCAAGAGGAAGGTTTATATGTATAATAACACCCATTAAATAGTGGAGAAGTACTGTTATTTTTGAGGTTTCTAATGTGATGTCGTAAAAAATTACATTTTTTCCGCTTACATTGCAAACGCAGGCTGAACCCTACGAGTTTTATCAAAATAATATACTAAGTATTATACAAATTGAAAAGGTCTACAGAAAAGTCCGCGATGGTATATGTCTATCTCTTATGGATAACCCACAATAACTTTTTTTTGACATTTACTTTTTACGAAAAATAATGGCTAATTTTCGAAGCGATTTTAACCAATACAGCATTAATCTTTAACCAATTAAATACCTTGAATACATTGTTCATTTAATATAGATCTATATGGCACTTTACACCGTATGATTTAAGTGAATATTTTCGAAGATATTACAGATTTAAAAATTGCGGGATGTAGCATTTGCGGCGGTACCGGCGGAAGCCGGATTGGGCCGCTATATTTTTATATATACAACGTTCACAGTTTTTCTGTAGTGTATTTAGTATCAGCATTGCACCCGTGCGAAGCCGGGGCGGGTCGCTAGTTATTGAATAAAAAAGCGGGGATTACGAGCCCTCGGTAATAACCGATTGGGATTGGGGCCTAGTGGGGCAAGGGGCGACAGGTTTGCCCCGCGGGGGGACAATAATTATATTGGTTCTGTAGGATATTACGTTTTCTTCATACTTTTTTTGTATTTTTTAGTAATTTTGTGAAAATTTAAATTTGATGAATAACATTAAATGGTACCTATATGATAAACTTGTTTGTAACTTACTTTTCAAAACGGAAGGACTGATTTTGATAAAAAATGTGATTCTTCTCGTACATTCGAGAATGGTTTAGATTAAAAACACACAGTGATCATTTATGTGTGTGTACTTAAAAATTGTTTTGAACATATTTCTCATGTCGGTTGAACTGTCACTTATTTCCCAAGGAACCCTAATTCTAGAAGCTCTTAGCGCAGTCACGCGTTTTTTGCCTCTGGGGCGCGGGTTCGATTCCGCACACGTATAAGTAGTAATAAAGACTATTTATAGAATAAACATATGTTTAACAAGTTATGTATTTTGAATAATAATTTCATATTGTTTGTCTTTGTATTGAAGGTTGAGGTAGGTGTTAGATATAAATAAATGTAGTCATAACAATGGGTACATACCTACTTAGTAGTTTTTTTTTATTATTAATATTAACATGTCCATATTAATTCATATTACTTCTTACAATCAAAAGTTCATGCAAATGCATTCAGCGGTTTGTTCGATCAAGATAAGACAGACTGACAAAGATTTATTCGTAATATAAATGACTCATTTTACTTAATTTTATTTTTATTATTATAACTAGCTTTCCGCCCGCGGCTTCGCCCGCTTTGTCTAAAACATGATAAATTATATACTAAAACCTTCCTCTTGATTCACTCTATCTATTTTAAAAACCGCATCAAAATTCGTTGCGTAGTTTTATAGATTTAAGCATACATAGGGACATAGGGACAGATAAACTGAAAGCGACTTTGTTTTATACTATGTAGTGATAAAACTAATCACTAACGAGTAACGACTCACCTCGTGACTCCTATGCTATGACAAATTATTTTAATATAATTAATACACGTACTTTTATTTTCTTTTTGCAGATGCAGCCTATGCACTATGCATATTGCAGAGTCGTCTCCTTTTCTGTGCTACGCTGCTAAACCTTAGTTTTAAGTTTTTTGTCTTACCTATAAGTACTATTAAAGTTGATATAAACAAAGTATTTTTCATTATTTTTTATTCTAAGCTAGAATCCCTAGGTCTCACTTAACATCTGGCTAATCTAAGTTCATAATAAAAATTGGGTATTGCAAAAAATGCAGCAGCTGTCTAGATATAATGGAGTTAGGTTTTCTTTAATCTCAAATCCTTAGTCTATTTATAGCTGCAAAAAAGATTGGCAGATGGCCAAGCTAAGATGAACTCTGAGATATGACACGTATACGTATATAATATTCTGTTTTTTTGTACCAATGTATTGTGATAGGTCATGTAACTTAGTCGATAATAAGTACATAAATGGTAATTGCGTGACTTTATCACGGAATGAATTATCCTACTAATATTATAAATGCGAAAGTATGT
This sequence comes from Colias eurytheme, assembly GCA_907164685.1. NCBI lineage: Eukaryota > Metazoa > Arthropoda > Insecta > Lepidoptera > Pieridae > Colias > Colias eurytheme. Next base: position 17,623 of record CAJQZN010030606.1, on the reverse strand, counting down.
ATGGATGTTTGTTACTCTTTCACGTAAAAACTACTGAACCGATTACAATGAAATTTAGCACACATATAGAGGGTAACTTGGAATAACACATAGGATATGTTTTATCCCGGAAATCCCACGGGAACAGAAACTATGCGGGTTTTTCTTTGAAAACGCGGGCGAAGCCGCGGGCGGAAATCTAGTAAAAAATATGGAAGAAAATAGATTCTTAATCTGAATATAGTATCCAAGAAAAACTGTTAAGTATATTATAAATAAAAAATGCTTAAAAACAGATAGAGCATGATATTTGGATCATAGATAGATTGGGAGGCATAGAGTTTTAACCTAAATAAAAAATTCAAGAAAAACAGTAAAATGAAAAGTTTACCTTAAAACAGAAAAAAGAAAATGAACACTAGAAAAAACTCTCTCACGCGTCCTACTATAACATACTGATTTAGTTACGTGAAGCTTTAATAACAATAAAACCAACTAGTATCTTTTGTAATTTCGCAAAATCGAAAAACCCCACCTATCCTAACGGCTCTATAAAATTTATCAGTGAGTTTACGAGGCGGAATAAATCAAAGCCTTGCGTGTGAGAGAATGCTAATTCATCTAAGCCCGCTTTATGATCGAAGTTAAGCGATCGGCCCGCCTTGCTGACTTTACGACTTACTCTGATTGAATTCTTGTTTTTCTTTTCGAAGGATACTTACTGAAATTGGGCGTATTTTTTTTATCAAATGCTTGCTATAATTTTACGATACAGTCTAAATAGCAATTCTATACTAATATTATAAAGCTGAAGAGTTTTTTTGTTTGAACGCGCTAATCTCAGGAACTACTGGTCCGATTTCAAAAATTATTTTGGTGTTAGATAGCCCATTCATCGAGGAAGGCTATAGGCTATATCATCACGCTAAGACCAACAGGAGCGGAGCCACGCGGGTGAAACCGCGGAGCGTAGCTAGCATTGAATATAAATATGTATTGTTTTGAGGTCACTGAGAAACATTTTATTGGAGAAATACTTTGCATAATCTGTTATGTAGAATGTAGATATACTGTATGAGAAACTGAATAGATATACTCATATGATCACATCATAGTATAAAACAAAGTCGCTTTCTTTGTCCCTATGTCCCTTTGTTTTCTTAAATCTTTAAAACTACGCAACGGATTTTGATGCGGATAGATTGATTTTTTTAACAGATAGATTGATTCAAGAGGAAGGTTTTAGTATATAATTTATGAGGTTTTAGAGAAAGCGGGCGAAGCCGCGGGCGGTTAGCTAGTGACTTATAAAAATGTAAAACAAATGCCCAATGGACAGTCAGATATTCAGACCTCAATTCATAACGTATTATGACGTGATATTAAAACATCTCATACAATTTTGCTCCCGTGCTAATCGTTAACATTCACAATTTCCTCATGTTGCAAATAAAAATATCCTACATTGCTTATGAAATCATATAATGCCATAAAGGTTTGAAATTGCCAATCTAGCGCCCATCAGGTCCCCATTTTGATTCCATTTTATATCCATTTTGAATCCTTTTTGTACCCCAGGTTACAGGGACCACACACGAAGTCAAATTTCATCCAATTTGCATCATTCGACATTTGATTCAGTTTACGACAGTTTTTATTACGTCCGGTTCAAAAATTATACTTTTTGTTCATTTTTAGGGTTCCGTACCTCAAAAAGAAAAAAACGGAACCCTTATAGGATCACTTTGTTGTCCGTCTGTCCGTCCGTCCGTCCGTCCGTCTGTCAAGACCCTTTTTCTCAAGAACGCGTGGAGGTATGAAGCTGAAATTTATATCAATTACTCAGGTCTACTGTCCCTTGAAGCTGTGACAAAATCAAACTTCTAAGCCAACGCAATCAAAAGATACAGCCGTTTATGCCGCAAATTTTCGACACTTGCAAGGGAATCAAAACCTACAGGGTGCTTCCCGTGAACTCAGAATCTTGAAATTTGGTACGAAGCAACGTCTTATAGCATAGATAAAGGAAAAATTACGAAAACCATAAATTTTTAGTTACATCACATAATATATTTTTTTTTAATAATTTTAAACTTACTACCCATTTCCTCATAAACGCGTAGAGGTATTAAATTGAAATTCATACCAAATACTCAGGTCTATAATACCTTTAAGCTGTAATCAAATCAACTTTGTAAACCTTGCAGGTTTGTACGGAACCCTCGGTGCGCGAGTCCGACTCGCACTTGGCCGGTTTTTTATTATGCCAAATTGTTGGCTTCTAAAATTTTCATTTTTGGTACGGCAGACGAATTATAATACTCAAAAGTTTTGATCAGTTTTATGTATCTATGCTTGACTTAATATGTTAAATTCTACTGACTTGAACCCAGGACTTACCAGTTCTGTGCCACTGCACCAAAGGGGTGAATAAATACAATAATATATTATAGTTAGTGGAAGACATCCAACTGCAAAATGCGTCATAGGAGCACGTAATAATCCAACACGATTTTGATGAAATCATGTAAATTGTAAGCTTGTATGTATGTAAAGTAGTAAAAACATGAGCTAGGTACTTGAATTTGATAAACACTTTGAAAAGGATAAGGTTATTACATTATTATACAAAATAGTGGTTTTCTACTTGCAATAGCTTCTGCATTTCACAATTAAATTTTTATTTCCTTCAAGTTTATTTATGTTATAAATTAGCCTAAGTAATATTATTACGATTAACTATATTGTCTATGTTTTTATAACAGAGAAGAGAAGCTAAGACCAGCTTCAAAATTTCATTATAATATTATGTTGTATTATTTTTTTTCATGTCCTTTTAAAATAATTACAGATATCTTATGTATTAAAACTAGCTTTCCGCCCGCGGCTTCGCCCGCTTTGTCTAAAACATAATAAATTATATACTAAAACCTTCCTCTTGAATCACTCTATCTATTAAAAAAACCGCATTAATATCCGTTGCGTAGTTTTAAAGATTTAAGCATACATAGGGACATAGGGACAGAGAAAGCGACGTTTTATACTATGTAGTGATATACAAAACCAGCAAAAGGTGATTTTGACTTACTGTCATAAAAAAGTGTATAGATAATCCTATTCAACCAAACTGACCTATTAATTACACATTCAATGAACCATTTAGCCACGATATCTTACCCATAAAACTAGAGTCTTCCGTAAACATTGAAGGTTTTCTGCAATTGGTCGAACTATTCGTGACTTGCTTTAATTACTGGCTTCGTCCGCAATATTCGGGAGCTCCGAATTTACATTGATAACGATAATAAGGGTGATAAGACCTCAGCTTCAGATATACCGACATTTTGGTAAAATAGACCGTATACATACGGAATAAGGTGCATTTCTCGATGAGGGTAGTTCCAAAATAAGAAGTGAGGGTAGTTGGATCTTACGCTCAATGCCATTTTGTCGTAATAATGAAGATTGTGACTGAGTCGGAGAACTTCAAGTGTGTTTTGACCGACTCAAAAAAGGAGGAGTTGTTTCAGAAGCCCATAATTTGTTAACCAGTTGGGAAAATTCTTTTTTTTGTATACTTTCAGTTGCCGTTGAGATAATTAGTCGCATTGAAATTTCATGAATAAGGTTTTGTAATTAGTTTTTTAAAATGAAAATAATGTTAGTGAGAGTGTCATTCCAGTGAATGAAGCGTTTTTTTTCTACTTTTATTTAACTGATTTTAACTGTTAGGAGACAGGTTTATCGTCATCGTTTCATTTTAAATATAAGATCGCTCAGTAATTTTTATATGAAGGCGGTATATATTTGTTACTTTTATTACAAAATCTACATGTTTATTATTTTAAGAATGAGAGGGATTTAAACTTTTATACGATTTTTATGTTGTACTAGCTTTCCACCCGCGGCTTCGCCCGCTTTATCTAAAACATAATAAATTATATACTAAAACCTTCCTCTTGAATCTCTCTATCTATTAAAAAAAACCGCATCAAAATCCGTTGCGTAGTTTAAAAAGATTTAAGCATACATAGGGACATAGGGACAGAGAAAGCGACCTTGTTTTATACTATGTAGTGATGATGCAATCGATAGGGCAGAGGGCGTAAGGTTCTCTTATTTTTACTGTATCTCGTTAAAAAAAGGCCTTTGATTTTTGGATTGTTTTACAAAGATTTTGCTACATTTTGCAATTTTATGATCTAGATTTTAGATTAATTTTGTAAAGAGAAAAATGAATGTTTGATTTTTGGAAATGAGCACAGTCTCTATAGGAACATTCATCAAATCCACGATATTTGATAAAATAAAAACTCGTTTATAATACTGTTATTTCCCTAAACATTCAATTGATATTTTCAACACACTTTATTTGTGGCCTAATTTATTACAGTTTGCAACTGATGCATCATATAATTCAACTCAAGAGGAAATAAAACAAATGGGCAAGGGCCAGCAAATGTAGCATTACTGTCAAATGACGTGGAAGCCGCAGCGGAGCCCTGGAGCCCTGCATAGGCCCTTCTGGACGTAAAAGTGGCACCCTGTTACACCGTGCCGTAACGAACGCATAAACCAAGTTTAATTTGATGTTCATATGGAAATGGATTAATCGATGTTTACTTGAACGTGTTATAAATAAACGTATGTATATTCAAACATTATATAGGTGCATGAAAGGCTCTCTATATAACAATTTCAATAGTCGATTAGATAAAAACATTACTTTTAAAACATACACGGAACAAAAGTCGGTAAGAATTTTAAAACTAAACTCAACATAGGTAATTAGTACCTTTTCCTTTTTATAGTGTGGATCTATCTAACTACGGGATACTTATCCAGTAGGTACATAATACTAAACTGAAAAGCGAACTTTTAAATATAAAAAAGTACCAATAAAGTTTCAATAGCTTTTAAATCTATATATATAAAAGAAAGTCGTGTTAGTTACTCCACTTATAACTCAAGAACGGCGGAACCGATTTAGCTGAAAATTGGCAGGGATGTAGTTTAGAGCCAGGAGAAGGACAAAGGATACTAAATATGTATCACGGGCGAAGCCGGGGCGGACCACTAGTATTTTAATAAATAGATTATTACTTGCTGCCATGTTACTTACCCAAACTCTTCCTTACACAGCGGTCTAACAGCATCCTCTTTTACGAGCGATAAAACGAAATTGACTAGACTAATAATTGTTGAGTCAAGATGGGACATTATCCCCGGGACCGTCCCCGGGGACCGATACACATTAATGGGACAACTATCCACGAATCACTTAGCCTTGAAAGTCGTAAAATTAATTCCGTACAAACGTCACCGACATGATTGGGAGACTTTATGGTCACGGAAAGGCTAATTTGTTTATAAGAAAATAGTGAAATTTTGTGTAGGTACGTGAAAATAATTAACGTTAAAGTTTTTTAAACTTCAGCTAAGTCTGTAAGTAAGCGCATCATCAGAAACAAGGAAAAATTGAATAATATGAACAATTTTGACTGACCGGTTGGCTTGAATGGTATAAAGGTCGTGGGTCCGATTTCCACTCAGGGCTGAACATAGATGATGAACATAGATGTTTGCTATGTGTCTGGGTGTTAATTATCTATATAAGTTTTTATTTAAAATATATGTATGTTTATCAGCCATCCATGTGAAAATTGTCTTGAAATATTTATTTTTCATTTGTTATACGTACCTACCGTTTATACTGAATTTATTCATAACATCCCTTCCTAATTATAAGATTTATTATTACATCATTACAATTAATGTAAGTACACTTATTATTAATTTTTAGGTAGTATCTACATCAACATATTCGAACCTCGTCCTTCCATAACCGAATTTATTATATGCTAGTAAATAAACGCTTCAGAACAGCATCAAATCTTTCCCCAGCTAAGCACCAATCTACTATACCTTAAATCCTAATAACCAAATTTCAATATAAAATATAAAAGAAAGGACACAATTGAATCAAAATACTCATTCGAAAATGTTGAATACACGTTACAAGGGTCCTTCAGAACCCCCGACCCTTTGGTCCCACAGTAAAAAGGGTTGATTGTGTAAAAAATAAAAGAATTTGATAACATTATTGTGTTTAATGTAAGCACGGATTGGAGGTATAACAAAGAATAGCGATTTTGTTTTTAAAAATGTTAAGCAAAAGCTATTTTATGTAAAATTGTATAGCTTTGTTGTATTTTAAAGCCATTTTTTGGAACAGCTGAAGCTAAAACCTAGTACATATAGTATTACTAGCTGTTACCCGCGGTTTCACCCGCATTGCTCCGCTCCTGTTGCTCTTAGCGTGATGATATATAGCCTATAGCCTTCCTCGATAAATGGGCTATAATAATTTTTCAAATCGGTCCAGTAGTTCCTGAGACTAGCGCGTTCAAACAAACAAACATACATACAAGTATAGATTATTTAGCTTTATTGTATTTTAAAGCCATTTCTTGTAACAGCTGATGCTAAAACCTAGTATAGTATATTATCTGTGCTAAAACTTAACCTGTTTTCAGGATATTATTTTATGCTCTGAATACACAATTTCTTGACTACGACTTAAGTATGTACCCTTTTTATATATAAAATTACAAACTAATCTTTCCACGCGTTGTCTAGTGTTATTCTTGACCACAATGTTCAAATTTTTATCCAAATCGGTAAAGCAACTGCGAAAGATCACACTTTACCCACAGTAACCCAATCTCATGCACTTTATTATTATTACTTCGATATAAATAAGCCCCATCCCACTTTCTCATGTGTATGATAAGTGGATCTATTTTCTATTCGAAGTCCCATCAAAAAAGGTCCACGAAAACGGTTGGATTACAAAAACTGCATCTTTATGTGGGTAGCGGGTCCGGTTACAGTGTTTTTGTGTTTGTTGAAAGATGTTATGGGCTTTTGTGTTTTTTTCTATAAGCTTGTGATATGAATGCCTTTGGTTCTCGACACGCGTAAACCTGTAGTCTTATTGAAATTTGTCCATCAATTCTGTAGCCCGTATTTTGGTTTCGAAATCAGAAATGTAATATTCCAATGTCGAAACCGAAACTTGCGTTATTAAGACGTACTTTATTGTTACGATTACTCAAAAATTGGTGAACTTATTATTATCATTCTTATCTTATAAGAAAGCTACTCGTCAATAAAAGTAGGCATTACGTAAAACGATTAGTTGTAGGATCATAGAGATAGTAGTACTTATATCTCGATGTGTAGGATACATATTTACTTATTTTATTAAAAACAGGTAGGTAACATTATAAAATAAACAATAAAAAATATATAAGTTAAATATAGGCCCAATAGTGTATTCAAATATAATCAATATCGAACAGATTGCAAAAAATGTTACGGAAGGCAGAGTTAAAAATATAATCATATTAATTACAATCAAATATTCAAAGTATCGTTGTTTGTACACCTTGAGCACCTTGAGTAAGTATCGGTAAACTGTAAAATGACCAAGCAAACCTATATTATTTATTTATTACTAGCTGCGCCTCGCGGTTTCACCCGCATTGCTCCGCTCCTGTTGGTCTTAGCGTGATGATATATAGCTTATAGCCTTCCTCGATAAATGGGCTATCTAACACCGAAAGGATTTTTCAAATCGGACCAGTAGTTGCTGAGATTAGCGCTTTCAAACAAACAAACTCTTCAGCTTTATAATATTAGTACATAGTAGGTATAGATATAATTTGAGCTAGCAAAAAATTCATTACTACTTATAATATACTTTTTATACCCAAATTGGATGTGATTTTAGATTTTTTTCTAACATATTTTGTTAAGCCCATTTGACCTTTGTGTATTTGACTATGTTATATTTCTTGAGCTTGGTTTTACACGTGTTTTGTTTGTAATTTAAATAATTTGATGACTTACTTTATCTTTAATAGCTTTGTTTTTAATGTACATACCTATTACCTAGATAGAAGGTGTATTAATGAACAATGAACTAGCCACTAGGTATACCATTAAAATTAATCAACGCCTATTGTTGTGAATATTACTTTAAATATATGTTTTCGAAGAGGAGTTTCAGAATAATAAAATAAAAGACTGTTACAGTGTCAGTAATCATGTTTCAAAACTTATAATTGGGCCTTTCAAGTGATACATATTATTCAATTTCTTAAAATAATAAAAGGTATTATACTGTTGAATAATTATTGTTAAAATAAGTAGAAAATCACCAAATTTTTTCTTTTCTCTATAAAAGACACATCCTATGGCCTATACACTGTTGCCATATTAAATTAATTAATTATAAACTATATTTAATTATAATATAATTAATACTTTACGTCGGCACACGCTTGGCCGGCGTGGGAGTAACCAAACCCAATCTCACGAACACAACTCGTGTATAGGACAAAAAAAAAACAAGTCGTTTTCAAGGACACACGTACTATATATATAATCATGGTGTATGTTTTTTTGTCCATTTATTTGAAGGTTTGTTAGGGCTTAATTAAATACGTTTTATAACGGACTTAAAGGTTGTTTTGTCAACGTTTTATGTTCTTCACAATTATGTTTTGCCTCTTGCTACAGTGGTTAAATCTTAGAACTGTGAAGTTCTATGTTCGATCCCGATTGATCGTAGGTTCTTCTTTCTAGAGGTTCGATCCCCGATGGAGACTGACAAAAAGTCTCTGCTTGACTGTATTATAGAAGACAAAAAAGATAATTGATGATTAAAACAGATGTGAAATGCATCTGGCCCATACCCCACAAGGGGCCACAGGACACTAACTTAATGATAATATAAGGCTAATATATTCCACGACTTAACTTGAATTATTAAGTTACATGAAATCCAAATAAGTTGTAACATCGAACTTATCAAAAGCTCATGATATAACTTTTTGTGTCAAACAGGAATCCAACTTAAGTTTCCTTTTGTAACTTAAGTGGGGAAACTTTTTCAATATAACTTGTATGCATATGTCGTTTATTTCACCAGGAAGTGAGATTTCAACAAAAAATCGGCGACATCCTCGTGATAATGTGAAAGTTTGTTATACTGAGGGCCTCGTTCACCATCTCCAAGTAAAGCGTTGATTAGTTACTTCTCAATTAACGTTAATCGGCAAGTAAAGGTTACGAGTATCTTTTGTCAATTTCACAATCGAAAAATAAGCTCTGAGTAACAACTTACTGGTTAAATGAGTAACGGAACAAATCGTACGTCACATTCGTTCAATATTACGTCAATGTCACTCGTCAAACGTCATTGCACTATTGCAGCTGTCATTTTTTATTTGTTAACTAGCGACCCGCCCCGGCTTCGCACGGGTATAATGCTGATACTAAATACACTACAGAAAAACTGTGAACGTTGTATATAAAAACATAGCGTCCCGCTCCGGCTTCGCACGGGTATAAAATAGATAGCCGGGCGGCCGGCCTGTAGCGCTGCAAACGCTACGTCCCGCAATTTTTAAATCTGTAATATCTTTGAAAATATTCACTTAAATCATACGGTGTAAAGGGCCATATAGATCTATATTAAATGAACAATGTATTCAAGGTATTTAATTGGTTAAGGATTAATGTAGGGTTCAGCCTGCGTTTGCAATTTAGGCGGAAAAAATGTAATTTTTTACGACATCACATTAGAAACCTCAAAAATAACAGTACTTCTCCACTTTTTAATGGATGTTATTATACATATAAACCTTCCTCTTGAATCACTCTATCTATTAAAAAAAACCGCATCAAAATCCGTTGCGTAGTTTCAAAGATTTAAGCGTACAAAGGGACATAGGGACATAGGGACAGGGAAAGAGACTTTGTTTTATACTATGTAGTGATTGTTGTGGATTGTCTATAGGGTTGGAAATACGCGTGTGATTTTAATTTGTTAAGTTATTATATTAAGTACTTACCTATTTAATTATCATGAATAAAGTTAAAAGAGATAGAAGTGCAAACTTTTTATTTATTTATTTATTTATCATTTACATATTTTCTTTATATATGAGAGAGATATTTTAGTCTCTCTTGTACAAAAATACCACTTCTTAAGTAGGATCCAGTAGCGAGATACCTCAATGTTAATAGTAGGCTTGTTTTTGTTGGAACTGCTTGATTTCTAAAATAAAGATTTTTTATAAGTTGGGTAACTACTACACCTACTTCAAACAACAGGTAACACATTTATGTAGCTACTTTGAATATTATAGGAGGGAGGGATTAATATGATTTGATAGGTTATCAGTCTATAAGTAAAATCACTTCAATAATTAAAAAATACAACTCACCTTTGCGATGTAGGCATTATTTTATGTTTTATAAAGTTATGCACTTGGTTAACTGCATATTTCTATAGACGAAATCTAGCGAAAAAATCAGTTTCATCCAGGTCCGAAAAAAAAATAAACACGGAATTTAAATACACGAATCCTTGCTATTCGTTGTGTCGAAGAATATTCTAATTCATCCAACTGATGATCAATTAAATCAAATAAATCCATTTTTATTCGTTTATTAAAAAAAAATCGTTGGTGATATTCAAGAAATGACAACAGAAAATACTTAATCGTCGAGTAAAACACGCTAATTGGCAGAAGACGTGGCAAGTAAGTTACAGGTCAGTTAATCTTATGATTAGTGCTACTCGGACGTCGTGAAACTCGCACTTGAAGTTACAGGTCACTTTAACTGGCGATTAACCTACTCGACACTTTACTTGAGGGTGGTGAAACAGGCCCTGAATATTCGTTCGATATATCGGAAACTACTGAACCGATCGCGATGTTTGCGGATTTTGATAGAAAGAAATATTATATCTTTACTTGAACCAAACATACATATAGATAAACATTTAACACTAATTCTGTAGGTTAGTTTTATACTTTATTAAGTGTATTTGTATATTATATGTATGAAGGTTAAAGTGCGTCTATATTAATTAAATCAAGTCACGTAAATCAATCTTCAAAAATCTATGTATAATATTTTCTCTCTCTTGAAGTACACGCATACATACCCTTTCGTACATTCAAGCAAACAGCTTAGATTATAAACAATAAAAATTTAGGTACAACAAAGACAATTAACTACTCAAAAACTTACGATTACGGTTAAAAAGGCAGCTGTTAATACAATAACAAATAGACAAAAGGACATTTAATAATAATACAAAACAAACACCAAACCGACACTACTGACCTCATTCTGCGCAAGCGCACTGTACCGTGGCTGAATCATTCGCATTGCTAATTTTATTGCCTTTTTTACATTTTTTTTGTTCCAACTAGTTACATTTTGCGTAAAATTGTTGCTAGGTAGGTGTTATGTTTAATGGTTGGAAAGGGTTTAAAATTTTTTAATACTTAATATCTGTGTAATTCAGTATGTTTGTGAAGTGTGAACTAGTTGTCAACCTCGGCTTCGCCCATTCCATCTATAGCCTGTAGCACTCAGGGATCATGTACATTTCACCAAGATGAAAGAATTTTTGAAACAGTTTCAGTAGTTTCTGAGATTAACGTGATCAAGCAAACAAACTCTATATCAGTATTAGTAGTATACGTAGACGGGCTTACAGAATTTAATTATTACACAATTAATCAAGTGTTTTTTGGAGATTAAGCCAAACATGATTGCTGTTGCTATCCGCCGCATCATTTTCATATTATTATTTATATTCGCTCGAAACATTTCCTTACACAAAAAAACGAATCAAAGTAACGCCGTAACCAAATGTAGTTTCACATGATATATTGCTATAACAATATAATCGTTGTAACGTTAAAAAAATCTACATTTTGATAAAATTAAAAGTTAAAACCATTAGCTCATGGTCACGGAACAAAACGCACAAATGTAATCGCTTGTCCCTTTCTAGAGCCATATAATAGAACGAGATAGAACACAACATATGGGTTTAGAAAAAACATGGAAGCCAGGGGACCGTTAATTTTTTGCTTCGTCTTAAAATATTATGATGTTTACTACGGTCTACCGTTTCCAGATTTGTACAAGAGAGATTATCATGTGTTACATTTAAATCTTTATGGTACAATTTCTCTTTGTTAGATTACGAATAATATAAACGAATTAATATTAGGTATAATATATGTAGTAACTATAAGAATCAGTAAATCACTTACTTTTATAAATGTTTGAGAGGACGAACAGATTCGTATAAAGCTCTGTTTTGTACTAGTTATGTACAAATTTGTTAATGAAAATTTCTTAGCGAGATGCTTAATATATTATATTTATTATTTACCTTCCTCTATATCTAAGCCTTCCTCTATTTAATTGGACTATTTAATAGTGTAATAATTTTTCTAAACCGACCCGTGGTTCCTGGGATTATCGCCTTCAAGCAAACAAACAACATAGCTTTGTAATTTCTAGAAAATAAGTTTTATTTTTGACCAACTGATCCTTTTATTTACTAATCTATGTACATTTGCACAAAACACGCGAGTTTTAAAAGACACAAAGTATCCATAAATCAGTTTTTATGTAATTATTGCACATTAGGACTACGTTTTGAAAGTTGTACCTGTTTAAGATTTCTTTTCATAGAATCACGTATTTTGTAATTGTCGTTGGCTCATTTACATTTTTAGTTGGAATCAAGTTTAGGGAGCCGTTTTGAGAGGAAGTGAAAAAGTGCATTAGGTAATAATGACTGATGTATGGGAAATAGTTTTAATGTATATATATAGTATTAAAATATCGTAACTAATTTAATAATGAAGTAGGTACCAAGTAGCAGTAAAGAGCAAGAAAACATTGTCATATGCAAAATTATATTCGTAAAAAAACAGTAGTTCGCATTATTAAGTTTTGTATTTTAAAATGTAATAATGCATCTTTACACAGGACAATGTGTAAAAAATCATTGTTACATTAACAATATTTACAAAAGTATTGGTTTGTTTTCGTAGTTTTACGATAAATCTAAATCAATGTAAGTATGTACTTAAATAATCTGCAACATATTATAATGTTTTCGATGAACCTTTACTTTGTACAAATCTGCAAACAGATAAACAGTGTCTGGTCATAAACCTTTTAGTAATAATTAACATTAATTAATCAGCAATCACAGATAACACCAATAAACTAATGATTCCACAAAAATAGCCTATCTTTGAAAACAACTTCATCCATCACGGCTTATCATTTTGCTGTCTTTGTGTTTATACGAATTACAACCTTATATTTCGATGATAAAATACAATTTGGAATGAATGTAAACAATCGTCTATTTATTCATAACCGGTTGTATGCAGTTTTCACCGTTTCGTGAAGGTGCTAGTTCATTTGTAAACAATAAGTTTTATTTTCGTGTCGTGAATCCAAATGGTATTTAAAGATTTTTCGATACATTACATTGACCTGAGGTTAGTATAAGTAGATTGTATTTTTATTCGTTGAATATTGGAAGAAAGGTTCTTCAAAAATATATTAAATATAAATAAAACTAACACATACTTTGAGAATAAATTGAAGTACATAATATATTGATAAGTTGTTGAAAACTTCAACCAATCTATACTAATATTATAAAGCTGAAGAGTTTGTTTGTTTGTTTGAACGCACTAATCTCGGGAACTACTGATCCGATTTGAAAAATTCTTTCGGTGTTAGATAGCCCATTTATCGAGGAAGGTTATAGGCTATATTTCATCACGCTACGCGCTACGGGCAACAGAAGTGGAGCCACGGGGGTGAAACCGCGCGGAGCAGCTAGTAAAATATAAAATGTCTCATTAAAGCAGAGCCTAATAAAGAACTCGATGTCAAATCTCCAGTACCCAAAATTTACACTAAAAAAATGGTATGAAAATGTTTGAAAATACTCCCGCGTTTTATTGTAATGAATGTATAATTTATGTTAATAGTTTTATGTATATTATTGAGTGCGCAGAGTAGATGAGAGATAGAGGCGGCTAATTAAAACGGCCTATTGTAATTTGTGCCGTTGTAACATCGGTCGAATGGCTGACATGATTACTCTGTAACAATGGAATACATTTATCACTCAAATGTATATTTCATTATTGTTGTTGCTTGATTACTATTTTTCATTAAAACTATTTCATTTTGTTTTTATTCTGATGTGACTATTTGTATATCTATCGACAAAAGCATATGTAATATAATCTTCTTATATATAAAAATGAATCACAAAATGTGTTGGTAAGCGCATAACTCGAGAACGGCTGAACTGATTTCGATAATTCTTTTTTTATTATATTCCTTGAAGTACGAGGATGGTTCTTATGTAGAGAAAACGTAAATATGTACCACGGGCGAAGCCGGGGCGGACCGCTAGTTTATTAATAGAATTATTGTAATTACCACGATATTATCATAGAACATATCGCGATATTATTGATACATATTATTATATTATTTGATTTTAGGTCTTCCAGCTGTGCTTAAATTATCAGATCGGTATTATTACTACCGGGTTCTATATATGGTCTTTATGATTTAATTGACACTGTAAATTTGTAATTATTTTTAGATTTATAATAATCCATATAGAATGATCATGTACTAGGCATTAGCAGTACTCTAACAAGTGATAGTCTGATATAAAAACATCTTTGTTTTTTAGCAATACAGTCAAAAATTAATATAAAATTAAAAATACAACAAAAACAAGTTTTTATGGAATCACCAGCTGTGGCCACTGGAATAGACAAAACACAGTTAAATATATAAAATTATGGTCAGAAGGTGAAATAGTCACACTAAGGTGACCTGTTTCCTAAAAATAGTAAATGTTTTGCCAAATGTAGGCGAATTAATTATTTGCTACGGTTGTTCAAGGTTTTACCGTGTTTTGGTTACTATGTTATAACTTATATTGTTTATTTGTTAATTGGGAAAACAATATGTTATTTAGACTGTCTCAAGGATATAGCTTCGATATGGAACAAGTCAATAAGAGCATCAGTGGATAATAGAATTAAAAAAATATAACTAAATAATATATTATGCTTAGATTAAGCTCTAAATCTATACTAATATTGGCTAAGGCTATAGGCTATATTATTTCACCAGCCGCTCCGCGCGGTTTCACCCCCGTGGCTCCTCTCCTGTTGGTCGTAGCGTGATGGTATATAGCCTATAGCCTTCCTCGATAAATGAGCTATCTAACACCGAAAGAATTTTTCAAATCGGACCAGTAGTTCCCGAGATTAGCGCGTTCAAACAAACAAACAAACAAACAAACAAACTCTTCAGCTTTATAATATTAGTATAGATTACGCTACGACCAACAGGAAAGGAGCCACGGAGGTGAAACCGCGCGGAGCAGCTAGTCCTGTATACATTTTTCATTGACTGACTACGTAATACGATTTTAAGTACCGAGGAAGTGGTATGATATTAAATAAGTTATTACCATAATTAAATAAATAGGTAACAAAGTAATTTAACGTTTTTAGTAACTCTTTTAATATACATATATATATATGTTTATAAAAGTATTCGACAAATCTGTAACGGTGGTTTTACATTAAACGAACATAGAGCTCGAGCAAGAGCATTCTTTCGTGGTCTTTTAGTGTAAACGAAAACTCGTATTCAGTGTTGTTTAGTTTTAGAACATTGCATAGAATCTTTTCGTACGCACTAAGAACAACGAAAGAATGCTCTACGCCTGTTTACACTAAATAATTTGACACAGTGGGGTTAGAATGCGCATTCGCTCGTTTGGTGTAAATGCACTGTAATAGTCCAGTAGATTTTGTAATTGTGTAATTTAAAAAATGATTTAACTGTATTACAACAGAATCTCTTTGAAGTAGTTGTTTGTGTGTAAGATGACTAACTGTCTCGCGCGGCGTCACTCGTGTTCCAGCAAACTTTAGAAGGATTATTATAAAGTAACCGCGTCATTCTGATGTTGATAAATTGGTCGCCATTTTGTCTCGGCTTTGTATGTACAGGCAGTAATTAATGGGGGTTTAATTTTGTAAGCTTCATTAAGCTTTGGAAGACATTTGAAGGGACATAAATATTCAACTCATTTTTCTTCGATTAAATAATACGAGTAACGACTGGTTATTTATTAGTTAATTGTAATGATGAGTTTCTTGTTTAAGTAATTATTTCTTAGAGGTTTTTGACTTTTATTGTTGTGAGTAAAACCTAAAATGTATATCCCAGTAAAGATTGTGGTAAACTAGACTTTTTTTGATTCAATTATATGGTTTCGTGAAGCTTATACAATATTCTCTCACTCCTCTTTATTAAAGAAATAATGACTGTTAATTGATGTACGAGGGAATGTAATTAATGTGACATGTGTCATTATAGTATCAATTGTTCAGGTATTATGTTTAAATATGTACTGCTATATTTTATACTAGCTTTCAGCCCGCGGCTTCGCCCGCGTTTTCAAAGAAAAACCCGTTCCCGTAGGATTTCCGGGATAAAACCTATCCTATGTCCTTCCTCGGGTATCAAAATATCTCTATACCAAATTTCATGCAAATTGGTATTTGGTTCAGTAGTTAAGGCGTGATTGAGTAACAGAAAGACAGACAGAGTTACTTTCGCATTTATAATATGTATTAGTATGGATGTTGTATTATCTTATGCCCCTTGTTTGGGGCAGATGCATTGTCTTTGTCTTGATAAAATGTTTTTATATGGGAGAAAAAAGGTACTTGTTTCAATAACCTTCTCAATTAAAACTAAAACATTTAGTACTTATACATAAATGAGAAATTATTATACATATTTTATTCATCAGACGACAATTGAGGAATAACTTTACCAAGGAGTCTTCAACTTCACTACATAGGTAGTGTAGTTCTAGTTTATACTGTTTTATAAAAAAGTCGCTTTTTCTGTCCCTATGTCCCTTTTTATGCTTAAATCTTGAAAACTTTTTTGATGCGGTTTTTTTTAATAGATAGAGTGATTCAAGAGGAAGGTTTTAGTATATCATTTATTAGGTTTTAGACAAAGCAGGCGAAGCCGCGGGGGGTAAGCTAGTTTCATATAAAGTACAACTTTATCAGGCTTCATATGAAATATGAATAGAAACATACAATAGTTTCCCAACCCAGAGACACGTGCGTCCACTTGTGGGCTATTTCTAGACAAATACGTTATCAGCACTTGTCTCATTTAATTGTGTCTGCTTCTTATCAATATTATAATTAATTATTGTTACGGTGATTGGTAAGTACTTACTTACTATTGTTGTCAAGCTTAAATAAGCTTTATGGACAATTTTCATCAATTTTCATCAATTTTCAAGGGGCCTTCTTTAATGTGTATCAAAATTTTCTTTGCTTCTTGTTATAATTTACTTTGATGATGCAACAATAAATAACAAATAATTTGGAAAATCCAAAAGTGCACGCCTCATAATTTTTTTTTTAATAATTACTAGCGGTCCGCCCCGGCTTCGCCCGTGGTACATGTTACGTTTTCTCTACATAAAAACCTTCCTCGTACTTCAAGGAATATAATAAAAAAAGAATTATCGAAATCGGTTCAGCCGTTCTCGAG
>CAJQZN010030605.1:0-17774 GCA_907164685.1 Colias eurytheme | reverse complement strand
TTAAACGTGATAATAAGAATGGTCGACTGTGTCATTCATTGTTATTTCGATTACTATGGTGACTCTCGTAATACTTGTAAATATTCTATAATTTTGAGGAAAAACGGCAATATTTATAAACAAAAGTACTTACCGGTGAAATTTTATTCCTTTATTAGTATAATTACAATTTATGGAAGAATTTCCGCACTGGGAAATGCTGTAACACACCATGTTTACTCACGCACGTGTCAGGAACAACTGAACAAGCGACCACCAAGCGACGAACAGACTTGTGGCATGGTAACCACCTGAGCGGCGACAATGTCACGCGCGCTTACCACTTCTATTGCCTTGTTATTTAGATTTCTATGGGTTAGTGTACTCTATATAGAGCACGTATGTAGAGTGTTATATGGGAGAAACATAACTGCATATAAAAAAAAAAACAAAAATTCACCTACCATATCCGAGAAGCAAACTAGCTTAAAATTAAATAAACATGTGTGCGTGTACTAGTGTACACACGTAAGAAGTGAAACTTATTTATGACCTTATTTTTCAAAAAATTATTTACTATATGCAACTTTTCAGAAATACGTCGAATCACGCGTGGTAGGGATAAGAAAAAGATAGCGCGTAATGAAAAAATGTCACGCGTAACGAAAAAATGTAACATTTTTTTACAACCCCGATAAAGAAGTTTCACTCCAAAAATAAACACTCGCTATTTCATTCTTCCAATCATTATATTGTTATCTGTTTACTTACCATTATTATGTATGTTTTTCCAAATTGTAACGTTTATTACAGCTCCGCGAAATATTCCCCGACTACAAAGACTGTATATACCGAGTAAGAGAGCCAAATGCCACGGAGGTGATCAACTTCCTAAAGCCAATTTTAACGGAAGCGCCTCTCGAACCTCCCATCATTGAGAATAATGAACCACCGCCTCCGTTACCTAGAGGTGAGTTCAAAATATTCTGATATGTGACCTTTATAAAATAGAAGATAATCTATGGAATGTTTGCGCTTAAGAACCACATGACAATTCTTTTGTATCATTATTATGATCTATTATGAAAAATTTAAATGTTGAATTGGCATGATTTTAAAAAGAGCAACTTCAAAGTTTATTTCTGGCACTTCTCTGTAGAAACTGCTTTCTGAACCGGCGATAAATTTTAAATTTTGTACTTTGACGTCAAGTTGGTTGTGTACATTTTTGAGTTTGAGATAATTTGAAGTTTATATGTCTATTAATAGTGATCTAGTGATCGACCATTTCCTCCGATTTATACGATACAAAAACTTAAAACTAAGGAATAATATAAATTTATAAGGAATAATGTAAAATTAGTGTGGGTAGTTGTAAAAAAATCTCTTTTTCAACAGCACCGCCCCCTCCCCCGCCAAGAGAGAGTGAAGAAGAGATAGCGCGACGGAAGCGGAAGGAAGACTACAAATTGCGCGAATTGAGGATATTCCTGCGGGACATTTGTAGGAAACTAGCGTCTAATAGACGGTTCTATAAGTTCACTAAGCCGGTGGATTTGGAGGAGGTGCGTATATTGTTTTTACTTAATTGGTATTTTATATATTTAGGTTAATATTTGTTATATATTAAAGCCTAAAATTAAAAAAAAAAACTGTGATGATAATCATAAATAATACACTATAAAACCCGACATATAAGTACATAAATTGAGTACCAAACTATATGAATAGAATTTATTTTGCAACAATAAACTTCTTTACAACGTTTTGATCAATTTTTTTGCAAAAATTCGTGCATATACATTCCAATCATATATATTTTTTCTCCAAAACATTCTCAAAATCTGGTAATTTATATTCTTGGTGATATTTTTTTCTCCAAAACATTCTCAAAATCATTCTTGGCAATTACAACTACTCCTTTACTAATTTCAGGTAACAGACTATCTAGAAATCATAAAACAACCAATGGATCTCGAGACAATGATGACAAAAGTGGATATGCATAAATATAACTGCGCCAAAGAGTTCCTAGACGACATAGATCTGATATGCGCAAACGCATTGGAGTACAACCCTGATAGGTGAGACAAACATACAAACTATTTTTTCTTTTCTTTCTATATTTGTCTATGTGTTCTCTGTTAAATAAGGCTTTACTATTCTTAATGCTACGTTTTCGTTCTTCTCAATGTTTCAATATTTTACTAAAATGTAACTCTGCAGCAATGGATGTTTCTTATTTCTTTATCCATGTGAATAAAATGAATTTTGTAATAAAAAAACAGAAGACCCATGTAATTATTGATTGGGACCCTCATTGTTAATTCGGACATCTTCATAATAAATGATAACAAGTATAACAAACAGTTAAGACGAGGCTCCCTAACATACTTTCTGGCACTGAGAGACCGGTTACGGTACTAGACGTTAACACAGCCGTAATAAAGTTGAATATCGCGTGCGCTCTTTGATCGCGTTCGAGCTCGAAAAGTAAGTCTCAATTCTTATTTCGTTTATAACTAAAGTAATAATTGATCTAGAGAAAAAATATCTTGGGATTCGATAGTAAACTCTATTTTCTTACTGTTAACATTCATTTTAGACATAAAGTCCAAGTAAATCTTTAAAAAAATTAAATAATCCTTAAAAAAGGCATAATTTTTGAATAAAAAGTGAATCGAGCGAAAATGTTACAATTACGTAACTGTCTTGTACATCGAAAGAAAAAGACCCAATAAATCATATACTAAAGTTCCATTTTGATTGTATGTGTGACTGTTTCAGAATATTAATGGAAATTCACATAAAATTTAGGGAGCCTCCCCTTAAACCCATGACGTAATAATTGGTCCTTCGAGAAAGTAATTCCAAATACCAGTTTACGATAAATCTATCACAATAACTTACAACAAACAGTTCAAGTCAAATCTATGACTTAATATAATTGGTCCTTCGAGTCGGAAAATAACAAATTTCTATACACAATTTGTTCACATGGATTGTACATTTTGTGTTAACTTCACAGCACAATCACCGCATCTATTAACATTGTTTTCTTTCATTTTTTCCGGTGCCGTTCAAAGGGCTAGAGGGGTGTGTAGGTATGGACAAAGCTTGTATCGTATGATATGTAAATATTGTAATATGTACATTATTATTATGTAACTTCCTCTAACCTTTTGTACTGTAGAGTTTGCATGTCTCAGAAGAATTGAGGGTATATACATTTTTCGATATCGTTATAGATGTATTTTTTTTCATTTGTAGTGTAAAATAATTCACCGCTTTTAACACACTTACTGTAACTAAATAAAATAATTATTTCGATTTCGAGTCATATTAATTAAGTGTAATTTAAGACCGTAGTATGCATGATAACAATGAAAATGATTAATTATTTAGTAAATATCATTTAGAATTTTGCTAAAAATGGTATAATGTTAGTTGGAGGACTCAGGACTAGATTAATTATCTGCATTAGTGCGGTACTGAAAATAGGCCATTGATGTAAAGGATTATTAAATCGTGCATAGTACATATTATTATAGTACGTAGTAGGATATAGAATATGGTAAACTTGTGCATAAGACATCTTATTTTTGTTCTCTAATAAAATCTTATTTGCCAATGTTTTTTTGGTCATCATAGATGTAAAAGGTGCTCAGTGCTCTTTCAGGCAGCTTGATGGAAACGATTGATTTTCGGACTAGTATCATTAACTTCTATTAGAATTTCATAATGTTCCTTCAATTCTATCTTTTAGAAGTAATATTTTAAGTGTACATATAAGCTATACTTTTCAGTACTTACCTAGCTAAACTGCCGAAGCTAGCATATTCAGATAGTAGACAATAATTACAAGGCTAAATAAATACATATTTCTTCAATATAATTAATTCCTTCACGTGAAGTTACTATTTCCCACGCCAGGACGTCATCAGACAAGCAGATACGTCACGAGGCGTGTTCCCTCCGGGACCATGCGTATGCGCTGATCGACGTAGAAATGGACAGTGATTTCGAGTTGGAATGTCAACAAATAGCAAGAAAACGGGAGGAAGAAGGCGCTGCGGATAATGATCTGCCTGATTTTATATATACGGCTTCGAACTTACGTAAGTTGGAAATTGGAGGAAAATATGTAAGAATTAGTGGGGGGAGGGGAATGTACGAAAAACTTGCTTTAGATATTGGGTTTGGGAGTGTGGTTGTTAGTTTTGGTCTATGGTAGTGAAAGTGACTTTGAGCTCGAGTGCTAGCAAATAGCAAGAAGACGGGAGGAAGAAGGCGCTGCGGATAATGATCTGCCTGATTTTATATATACGGCTTCGAATTTACGTGAGTAGTTGTAGTAGTGAAGGTGTGAGTGTGGAAGGGCGTCCGTGTGTGCGTGCGTGGGTGTTTGCGTATGTGTTGATGCGTGCGCGTGTATGCATGTGTGTGAGCTTGCGTATGTGCGTGCCTGCGTATTTGTGTGCGTACGTGTTGATGCGTGCGTGCGTGCATCTTTGCGTTATTGTTTTTACTATACTTTCTGTTAGGTTAATAGTGCTTTTGTTATTTTCTAGCGGAAGGTTTTGACTCATCACAAAACGACAGCAAGTCGATGCGAACCCCGCAAAATGGAGAGAAAAGTGACCACAGTGCTAAGCGGAAGCGGCGGCGTATTAACGCGTGGTCTAAAGGACTGGTGGTCAAACGGCAGAGGACTTCGCAGAGGGTGAGTTTAAAATAAAGTTTTGATTCATTAATATGGTTTTGATTTCAGAAAGATTTATTTAAAGTGATCTATCTCTAATAAAATAATTTGAATAATGTGTTTGTTATTATATTGTTTTTGACGTGACAACGTCTTATAATTCGATAGAGCCGGTTGCACGCACGAAAAAACATGACTCATGCGGCGTTACCTCGCTCTGAGGCGTTCCATGTAAGACTTGAAGTGCAAACGAGAGCGCGGATCGAGCGACAAAGAAGCACAATCTCTCTATCAACTATCGTCAGTAAACCGACTTTACAGACAATCAATTTTTTTTTTGTTTTTCTGACTTAAATTGTTTATTTTTCTGATGACTGCTCTACTGAGGAATATAGGCTGTATTTGACCCTTTTGCGCCTTCTTATTGCAGAGTGTAAAGGACAGCAGTGCGATAACGGACGAGGAATGCAAGGAGAACAAGCCGATCACATCGACCCCGCTGCCCAACGGCGACGCGTCGTCCGACGACGACGTGCCGCTGCGACGACCGACCGACGAGCTGCAACACTGCAACCGTCTGCATAGGTCATCTATTATATTTTACATATATCCTACTAATATTTGGGCGGATGGTAATTATCATCAGGATCAGCCTCAGTAAATCATAATGTTGGTCGAAACAAATAAATCACCAATATCACAAACGAAAGTTATTTAATCCGTCAGTCCTCGGATCACAGACACAATAGAAAATCTATTGTGTCTCGGCCCGATCGGGCCGCTCGGTGGTCAATGGGTTAATCGCACAAATCTATGCGGTTAATCTATCTCGGAACAATAGCGATTCGTCGCAAACGTGGTGCTCTAGCCGTTCTTCGTTTGTAACCGAGCAACGTCTGCAGCCGACCATCGACGCGACGCTCCGCCAGATCGACAGTTGTCAAATCTCGTTCCGATGTAATTCTCACCAGCCAGCAATACTCCGACAAATATTATAAATTCCTGCTAATATTATAAATGTGAAAGTTTGTAAGGATGGATGTGCGTGTGTATGTTTGTTACTCTTTCACGCGTTCAAAAAATATCAAATAGGTTATGAGATAACGACTGGTCGGACACACTACGCGGATGACGCGTTCGTTCTCGATCGCAGTTGTGTACAATCCCATTCTCTCACTCACACATTCACATCGTTCAAACACGAGAACTAGATCTATAAATTGCAGATGCATGCATAGAGATAAAAATATTGTTGTAAATGGAAGACACAGGCTCCTGAAAAACGGGTTCTTACTATCTTAGGAGCCTGGTGATTTTTATTTATTTATTGTACTCCTCGGAAAAATCATGATCCACTCAAATAAACTCCACCAACTTTATTTTGTGTTTATTTTTGCAGTCCTGCCAAATCAACGGAAAAGATAACAAAAACCTCGCCAAAGAAAAGGAATTCCGGTCACGAAACGTCAATAGGTATGTATCAAATCATGCAGGAGCATATACATAGGAATCTAGACAGATGAATTTTTGAACCATTTACCAAAAAAACTTGCCACCAAGACAATTTTCTGCTCATTTTTCACTCGTATTCGAATACCTTATAATTGAAAATATTCAAAATGTTACTTTCAATATTTGAATCAATCACAAAAAAATAAACTTGCTATCAGGACTATTTTTTGTTCATTTTTAATCTTAATAAAAAAACGTTATTTTTGAAAATTTTCAAAATATCCCCTTTCCTTACAGAATCCGAGAAAGTGCAAATAAACAAGACTGAATTAGATAACATTCTGTACAAGAACGCGAAGGCCCTCCGCGCGATAGGCCTCGAGGCGCTCATAGATCTGTACTCGCAACTCAACGACGCCATACAAGCGTATAGCAATAAGTGGGATAGAACCAAACTGCCGCAAGATTTGCATCAGATAGTGAATAGATATGTACAGCTGGCGAAGAAGTGAAAAAAAAAATGCGATTTTTTGGAGGGAAAAAGTGAAAAAAATTTTTTTTTTTTAGATTTTTTGTATGGTATATCTCATTGATTTTTTCGTTTTATGTATGGGAAATGACTATTACGAATTAAAACTGTCTAAATATGTATACCTAATTTGCAGCAACAAAAAAAATGACAGAAAATGTTATGTTAGTTACCTATTAAGGATGAAATTTAACTAATAGTTCTGTCACTTTCTCACTTATATTCCATCATGCTAGTGTGTAAGAGACAGACAGGCTGATTGGTTATTTACCTTTTTCAAATATGAAGCACTCAATGTATGAAATTTTATTGGCGAAAATGTATGTTTTATTATATGAGAAATGTTGATAAAGTATTATGATGGTGATTGAGGTCGGAAAGTTCTGAAAAATCACTGAAAAATCACTGTGATGGATGTAACAGTGATTTTTCACAGTTATAGTCTGATATTTGAATGTCGTTTTAAATTATTCGAATATAGAATATATGGATAGTACAAAGTATGGATAACTCAGAAAATAGAAGAAGGGTGAAAATTGAAATGTATAAGTTTTAAGGTTATTTTTAATTTTGTAATGTTTTTGTTCAAAAATGTTTAGTTAAAGCGTGAAACTTGAATAAAGTACTCTTAAGCATGCTAGTGATATTCTACATCAGTTCAGAAATTGGCAAAAAATATACTTTTACGGTCTTACTAATAAAAAGTTAAACAATGGATAAATTTCTACCATTTTCTACCATAGCTTGGTCCTGCTCTTGCTCACATGAAACGTCAATCATAAAAACAAGACAGGTTATTGCAATAACTAATTCATTGCAAAGCGAATGGGTAACATTTTATTAGTAAGACCGTAAATAAATAAAATTAGAATATAAATTTTCAGTAAAATGAAAATTATTGTTACTTTTTTATAAAAAAAAAGAAAGATCGATACGCTAATTCACTTTTACATTACACACATTTGTTTAGATTCCTTTAAAACTTAATTTTTTTTTCCCGCCTTCTGTCAAAATGTCATTCAATACAATAGTTTAGAAATATATATTCCTGTTGGTTGTTATGTAGATGAGCACGATTCCAAAGCCGTCCAAAGCATTCAAAATGTGTAATTTGATAATAATAAAAATATATTAAAAACTTCGACGCTCTGACAGAAGGCCATTTCATATATTTTTTATTTTTGTCTCATTAGTATGATGATAATTAGATAATTTAAAAAATTCGTTCTTAGTAAAAACGTAATACTATCTCTATATTTATTTTTATCTAATTATTAAGCCATGTACACATCACTTAATTTAAAATAAAATATTAGGCTAATGTTTAAAATAATTATAATTTCGCACTGGTAACTTAGTACTTGAGTTTAAGACCTCAATGAAAGTAAGTTTTAGTCTATTTACCCCTATAATTTAATAACGTTTTCATAATGCACATAATCTGGTTAAATATCTGTTTTTATCCTATTTCCTACTTGGATTAACACATAGGATAGGTTTTATCCCGTAAATCCCACGGGAACATTGAGAACACAACAACACATTTTCAAATTTATGTTAAAATTATTGACGAGTCTTATGAAAACATACATTGCGTAATATTATAAATAACAAAATTGTAAGGTCGTATTCTAAAAGCTTTCTTTCTATTATACTGGCATCTTTTTAAATATGTATTGACTTAAATTTTAATTTTTTAACATCGATTGAATTTAGAATGACGAATTTGGTTTATTTATTTGGCCAAAGTGCACCGTTGAAAGGTTTTGCTACAATAATAAACCGCACAATATACTTACTATAAAATATACAAATGAAATTTAAAATTTAGGCTCAGTTCTAACAACAAAACAGACTCCCAATATCGTCTTTAAAAATTTAAAATGCACCTCATTGAAATAATATAAGGTCACTTTTCTGAAGAAATTGTATGTATGATTTACTTTTATTGTATTTGCGTAATTTCAAATTATCCCATTAATAATATACACAATTATCATTCTATTAAGATTAAGACTAATATAAAATTCGTCACTGCCGCGGAGACCTCAGGCTTTGGCCAATACTTTTATAATAAAAGCGAAAGCGTGTTTGTTGGTTTGTTGATTACGTAAAAACGTAGCACTAATTCGTCATATTTTTCTTTTAGGGATAGTTGATGTATCTATAAATGGTTGGTGGATCTAAATCTCTTAAAAGAAAAGACTCTTTAGGTGTCCTAGGTATAACACTATCTTTAAAGCGGAAGAGACCCTAGGTTAAACAAAACTTAAAATTACTGTTTGATAAATGATTCGATACTTATCTGTTAGGTAGTCCATCATTGAAACGGATAGGAATTTTCCTATGTAATTGCTTGTATCTAGAATGTTCCCACATTCTAGATACAAGCAATTACATGGATTTGGTTTACCAATAAAATTATTATTTTTTCCTCACATAATTTTTGTTTGAACGTTAAAATAAATAAATAAAATGTGTAAAAAGATAAAACCTATGTTAGAGTCCATTTATTGTTAGTTCAACGGATTTAATGTGTTGTGAGTTGATGTTTCATATAAGACTACTTAGTATGAGTGTGTTCAATGGCGAGAAATCTTGTGTACTTTTATTAGGACTATGGGAGTTATTTAAAGGTAACACTATAGTTGAGCCAATTTAATAGGCAACATTTGACGTCTATCAATTTTATCTTCATAGGGTGGTAACCTGCTTAAAAACATCGATTAAAGCGAATTAATCGATACGGACTTGAAACAATTGTCAATCGAACTTGAAACACATGTCAATAATTTATGATGATTTTTATTCCCAAGTAACCAATGCATTCGATTCTAGATGTCAGATTTCGATTTTTAGAGTAACGTCTCTGGTATTTATAAAGAAAAAAGGTTTATTGACACAAAATTGTAGCGACGTCAGTTCTTTAAATAAGAAAATGTTTATTATGTTTAGAATGGTTTATCAGTAAAATCAAATCTTAAAATTAGTTGCATCGGTCATTATTATTATAAATATGTAATCGTAATTGAAAAAAGTTAAGCAAATGTGCAGTTCTAACAAAACGAAATATCATGTTATTCTATGTCGTCGTTACTACGTTACGTTGTTGAATTTTGTTGAACTGTCAAATGTTGCCTATTAAAATGGCTCTACTATAGTTTAATGTATTTTAATGCAAACACGTAAGAGTAAGGGCAAGATTATTACGAAAAATAGAAAAAATGTAAAAATTACTTGAACCTTGCACGACTTCTAAAAGCTCCCTACTCAAAATTACGAGAGACATAAATGTCATACCACTGCCTTAAAGATTTTTAAATGCTACGGTTTCACTCAAATCAATTCAAACATGATGGTAAATAGAAACATATATATATTATGATCTCTACGTTAATTTTTTTACAAATTAAATATCTGAAATTCGTGCCATTTCTTGTCCTTATTATTACCGACTATTGTTTTGATAAAATCTTAAGAGCATTGTCGACACTAAAAATTGTTTTAAGTACGTGAAAATTTTAGTAAACTTCAACTAGTTTTTTTTTATTTAATAATATTATTTCTACTTATTTAGTCGGTTAAAAAAAACTATGATGCTTCGAAATAAAAGCATGCTATGATACTGATTAATTATAATTTGATGTCTCATATCGTACATTTAGTAGCAAGATTTTAATTCGGAATGATTTTTATTATAAACTCGATTGTTCAAATAAACCCACTTCTCTTTATGGGATCCGGAACGCATATAATGCGTTACTGTAATTTAAGCAATTACAAATATAATTTCTACAAGTGGTCCTAATAAAGTCTCAGTTATTAGCTTTATAATCACCATTAATATCTATTAAATAACTTTTCTAACTGTAACAGAAAAGTTAATTAAATTAATCGATGTTTCTGTCCATGAAACTTAAGAATTATTAGAATTATGCACATTTTGTTAGGAGCTATAACCTTGTATTGTCGTATGATTATTCGCAAAATGAGTGCTTAAATATATTAACGTATTCTTAACATTATTTATTTAAAAAATACATTAATTAATCTATTCAAAGAGTCATAACAACTCTTCTCTATCGATCGAAATGTCGAGGTTGCGTTTGTAATGTTAAATTAATTATTATACTTATACGCTAGTACATTTTTATTAATAATAAGGGTATTTTATAAATTGTTACTCATTGTGATATACATGGAATAAACTGGAAGTTACCTCGTTCTAAACAAGCAATGTATCAGGGAGATGAACAATAAGTTAATCCCGTTTAGTTGAACAAATTGATGTTTGGAATATACAATATGGTTCGTGTGTGCTTGTATATGTGGAGCCGTCTAGACTATACGCGGTTATACGCGGATGTATTCTAGGAGTATGCATGTCGTTGGTCTCGGTCACTTATAGCTTATATTCTTTCCTTAATCCCTAGAGTGTGTTACACGTAGTTTTATTGAGATGAGAGAGTTTTGTATTGATATAAGAAATATCAAAATTGTATTACTTAGAATTTAGATTCATTTTACTTAAGTTGTAAGCTTAACCTAGTTCTATTTCGTTAATTGTTTATTTATTATGTTAGGCCAATTTGGGTTGACTTAGTAAAAACAATGTTTCGCGATGCCCGCTTTGAACGCGAGAATTTAGTCCGATACAATATTATTGTAGTAAACATCTTAATATTAAATTTTCAATATATACAATGGATTGAGACGTAGGTATATTTTCGTGTGTCAGCATGGTCTGCGAGTATTTCTTATCCTGTTGGAAACTAATTAAAAAGGTCTCGTAACTCGTTAGCAAAGTATAGAAGGCCAATCACATGTTTGCCCGTAAAAAATTGGTTAAACAGATGCATCTGCAATATATTATACAGTCATTTAGTATAGTAAAAAGTCAATTATTTGACTTTTGATTTGTATACGCAGAATATTCTATGGATATCAGACTACATAGGTACACATAATAGGTCCGCAAGAAGTCTAGATGCGGCTTTACGTATACACAAACTTTGATAATAACACAACTGCCACATAGTTTGTACGACGTACGAAATTCGATGACTGAACATAACCGTGACGATAAATTATATAAATAGAAAGTTCAATCATCGAATTAAAACGGTTTAAACGAATTTGTACATAATAATAGTGTAAAAAAAACACTTGCAGTGATTGCTCTATTAAAATTAGCTTATTGTGTTCGTAACACAATTTCCATAACATAAAACTAATGGAAAATCACAAATTAATTCTGTACTCTAATTATTCTCCATTCGTAAATATAGAAATTTCATTTTTCTATTGAATTTGTAATGAACTTTGTAGGGCCGTGTAATATGATTATTATTGTATTTTATTAGTCATTAACTGTATTAGTAACGGTGTAAAAAGTATTATTTTGTGTTTCTTTTAGTTTAATCAACGGCTTTACAAAGGAATATGATTTTGTTATTTTCTGCTGGTTGGATAGAGATTAACTAATATTAGATATAGTGCTGTAGCACTGCCAAGGAGTTTTTGCCCAATATTGTGACGTTAGGGCAATTAGAAATTAACATATTATTATTAGACAAATAAAGTGAGCATGTAGGGTCAGAAAAAGATTGAAACATTTGGACTATAGATTTTTGTTGGAACAATTTTATAGTCGTGTATAGTAATGTCCGTAGTGTGCAGTTTATTATTTTTGAAGTGAAAACTTCTTTAGCGGCGTTGAGCACTTTTTCTGTAATGGGTATAAAATCTTAAACTCGCGTCAGGACACGTGACCTGATCGAAAAAGCGTAAGATGGATACCATTCCAAAATATCAAACATGCTAAACGTTAATAATCAAGTTTTCACTTCTGCCGGCACTGCCGGAGTGCAACCCGTCTTTTTTTTTATTAATTTCTTCTACTTTATAAATTCAAGAACATCAAAGTTACCGCTTTTCGTAAATTAGTACAGTTTTGTAGGTAAATAGATAATTGTTTTAAAATACCTGTATAATAAATAGATATATCACTGCAAATGTTATAGATACTAATTACTAAAACAAAACTGCTTGCAATTGCTCAATAAATAATAATAATTGGTCGGAATTTTGTAAGCTGTATCCACCGTTAGTGTATAGTGTATTTATAAATTGTATTTAATTTAATAATAAAAGGGTACGAGTTCATGTGATAAACGATGTGGTTTTATTTTTCCTCTTCTATTCATATTTTCAGAAAATATTTATTTTATTACTTACACTTTATTGTCCTACAAACATTAAATAAACAGAAACAATAAAAATAACAAAATGGTACCAGGAAGATGTATCACAATTGGCGGCCTTATCACTAATCAGTGAACTCTGCCAGGCAACCAAGGCAGAAAGGTAATACATATTTACAAACACCCTCCTCATCAATTTCATGTTGAGTTTGGAAAATGCAGGAAAACTAACAATTATTCGTAAATTATTATAAAGTAGATGTATACATACCTTAATACATATTTTTAATTTTATCCGTGCTAGTTTTTTCAGCAATGTCTTTTTATAGATTGAAAAAATGAACAATATTATATAAGTAGCAGGGATCACGTACAATGTTCATAAGTTTGTCCAGTAAATCCTGAGATTAGCGCGTTCAAACAAACGAATAACTTCTACAGCTTGATATTATTATTTTAAAATTATCAGTAGATATAGAAAGTGAGAAATAATATTCTCGTGTTAGTCGCCATACTTTTCGGAATAAGGGTAAGGCAATAGCAAGATTGCCGAGTCACTTAATTAATAATTATATTTAGATACCAATATTGTTACTATGTATTTAAAGGATAAACCCTAATACTACTGAAAAAATTGAGAAAATTCAATAGAATGGATCATACCTGACAACATACCTAGAGTGGTTTTTTTAGTCTTACTCAAAGGCTGTTATGTGTTAAGTTTAGTTAGGTACATTATTTTGTCTGATATTTATCTCCATTGAGAAAAAATAGCAAATATGTATTCTGATAATAACCAACGACGCAGTTTACAGAATGACCAACGACCATTCACTGTAAACTTTAGTATACGTACTTACTCTTGTTTCTTTCTTACTAATATAATCTACAGTTAATTAAAAAGCATAGGCCGTTTTTCATATAAATTGTTTTCAAGTTATTGCGTGTCCGCCATCATCTGAAATTTTCATCGCCTATTTCACTCTAATCATGTTTTTTTCATTGACAAAAATAGTCCAAAATTTTGGGGAGGTTTGACCAGTATGTTAATGGGTCTGATAGCCCATGTGAAACATTTTGATGTATTTATTAGTTTAACCGACAGGTAAGGTGTAAATCACAGGTGTAAATAAAATATCTAGAAGTGAAATTTGCTATTAGTCTGTTCCAAATTATATCCAATTTGGTTTAGTGGTTTAGGCGTGAAAGTATCAGAAACACAGATCAGAAACGATTACTTTTGCATTTGTAATAGATATTAAAATTCTTAGGCACAGTATACACTATTATAAATTCTTCAGCTATATTATGGTATATACTATATAATCACGTTTGATCAGCACCCATGTATGAATGGTCATAATAGATTCATCGGCAATTCTAATGAAATTCGATCTCATCTATATCTACTAATTTTATAAAGTCAGGAAGAGTTTGTTTGTTTGAACGCGCTAATCTTGGGAACTACTGGTCCGATTTGAAAAATTCTTTCAGTGTTAGATAGTTCATTTATTGAGGAAGGCTATAGGGTATAGCATATAGGTAGGTATATCATCACGCTACGACCAACAGGAGTGGAGCCACGGGGGTGAAACCGCGCGGAGCAGCTAGTGTAGATATAGGTATATCAGGGGCCTTAGACAAAGTAACAATTAAAAAACGATAACGAAGTTAGAAAAGGCAAAAATGTATGGGATTGACATACGCCGCGTTAGATCACGTGGTCTATCTAATGTCAATCCCATACATTTTTCCTTTTCTAACTTCGTTATCGTTTTTTAATTGTTACTTTGTCTACAGGGCCTGTTATATAATATGTAAGTGCTTTAATATGTACCCATCTTATATTTCTAAAGAAATCTCACTGAGATTAAGTAGGTATTCAGATGTGTTATAACTTATATCTTATTGATTAAATTCATATATTTGCTCAAATTAAAATTTACCAAAAAGTCGAAGGATAGATAGTAGATACGATACATGTGATACGATGTGAACAAGTACATACACGGTACATAGTTGGGCAATTGCAATTGCAATCTTCTAACAGCTTAACATGGCGTTTGTTTATTGTCGTCGTCGGGAGAAAGGCTTCCAAATAAAACATCTCAACGGTATTTCACAATTTTATTTTTACACTTTACGTCGGTGACCGTAAACGAATTTCACTACATCGCTCCATCATTTCAATTTAAATTACACGATAGAATGGTACTAGAACATAAATATTTTTTTCGTATTATTTTAAGATCAAATAGATAATCTTTTTTACATTCTAATGTAACGATATTATTTTAATTTAATTTGTAATTAATATTAGGCAAAATACAACAAAAATTAATTACATAACTTATATTTAATTATACTCTTTATCGGAGAGAACAATTAATTATTCTAGAAGCTAAAATCATCTCAATTACAATTTATAAATACTCATAACAAAATTGAAGGAACTAAATATTTTGAATTCTACTAAAATTAACACGATCACATATAATATCAACTTAAAAAATAATAAAATTCTTACAATATGTAGTATCTATTAAAATGTACGTTCATTTAATTTGGCTCCTGAAAATCGTATAGGTTATAAAATGGTGCAGATTATAAAAACTACGGAAAATTGAAATAAAACTGCAAATTTAACATTGGTAAGGAAAACAGGGAGTAACGCAGTAACAGTCATAAAAATATAAAGCTATTAGCATAATAGTATGATGGTATGTGACGTTGCCCTACACAACACAATGAGATTCAAGGTTCACACTACATTATTATAATTCCTACCGCCGCCGCACGTAACAAATAACAAACTTAATTAAAACGTCTCAATTAAAACTTTAACAAAATCACTCTAATACTGCTGAATTTGTACGAATTATGTAAATCTAAAATATAACATGATCACGAGTCACAACACAAAGTAAACAATTAAGCAGGCATGGAAATATTGCATTCTCAAGTCCAGTAATAGCGGTGTAATTTTTGGCACATGTATTCGATACGCTATAGATAATACAGCGAATATATGAAGCCTTCAAACATAAAGACATGTCTGTAGCATATTGAAAGTCCATAGAATAGCGCTTGAAAATTTTTACTAGAGATTATTGCTACAAAACGAAATGTATTCAGCTTCGCCTTCGACATGATGTGCAACACCGTTTAGTTTTTAACATAATTTGTCTATATATTTAACTGCGTTGAATCTTAATATTGAATTAATTTAAGCGTAAAAGGAAGGTAAAGAGAAAAAGCAAGTTCATAAAACTATAAGTACATATTCAATTATTCAACTCGTTAATATATAAAATCCCTGTAATGATATATTGTTTAATGACGCGACTGTATACTATGTGATCACTGCGGCTGATTCTGTGATTAAGTGAAATATACAGACATACAAAATAGAGTCATAAATAGTGTTCAGTCTTCTGTTAAGAGATTTGCAGTTTCGAATCGACATCTAATTTCATTAGTTTAGTTTAAAATGATGTTTAAATTAAATACAGTACGAATAAAATACACGGGTAATTCTTTCAACATAACCGATCGTATGTTTAGGTAAATATGACGTGATACTCCACGGTACATCTAATACGAAATCATTGTATACAATTATCTAAAGCCAGAAAGGTTTGAACCTTTATTCTAAACTTTCATTATTCACTAAAATCTCGAAAGCTCCTTTTTATTTGAACATTGAGTGCAGATACATTATTTGTCTAGACCAGGCGCGCACTGTCGTGTTATTATTGATAATCGAGTCTTTGTTTTTTTAATCTGTAATCATAAAGTCGCTGACGTCACGATGCAATCAGGACCACCCGAATAGTCGCGGGCACATCTCAGCTTCGGAATCACGATTTCCGCATCGGAGCGCGTTCAAAGCGCGGTACATTTACATGACATCGCCGTACGTCGCCGACATCGCATTACTGCAGGCCCCGGGTATTACCGGGTAACTCGTCATGACATAACCTATCATTTGTGGGACTTTGAACGAACCGATTCAGAAGGGATCGTGGTAAACAGAAATGTGTGACTAGTGCGTCGCAGCCTCCCAACGAGCCCGTCACTAGACGCCTCACGCAGTTAGTTCACTGTATTCTTTCACTAACTCTACGACAATTACAAATGAACTACTATTTACCGTTTTAGACACGACGTCTCCTTATTTAATGGTTAATTTAATTTCAATATCCCATTAATTTATCGATAACTATTTACATTTAAAATTGTTTATCGAATAATAACTGTTATTACGAAATATTTTACAAACTTTGGTGAAAATGTAGGAGTCGACTCGCACATTTAACGTAATATCTACATTGGCATAACACAATTTACAGGCAAGATACGTTCGAAAATAGACTTTACAGTAAAAATCATAATCTAAGTGATATGAAGTATTATCTAAAAATAATTACAGTGGAATGTTAGAATGGAATGTCAACAATAAAAGACACGGTAACGACCGCCGATAACAATCACAACGCCTTTCACACTTATTGCACACCTCGAATCAATAAATTATCGCTATCACTTATACGCGATTTAAATACATTTACAATATTAACACATCTTTAAATATAAATTTAACTAATTTTAATTCGGGCATCGAGGGATGCCCGGCGAGATCTCGACCTCTGATCGAGTGAAACTGAAATTCTAAAAGTATATCAGGGTCCACTGGGGCTCCATTATCGAATTTGAACTTTGCAATCTCTAAAATATACAAAGATAATTTCAGTTTCACTGTACATATAGATTTTCTAATTTCCACGAAATTGTCGACCTACGTACTGTCGAAAGGAAAGACACACAAGATGGAAGGTAGAAAGGATAGGTACTGGGAGGATGGCGCTACGGGGAAGCGCCTAGTCCTGCCCGTTGTGGTGCAGCAGCG
>CAJQZN010030602.1:0-11120 GCA_907164685.1 Colias eurytheme | reverse complement strand
GGTTACTATAATACATGTAAGGAACAGGGCGAGTGTTTTCTGGCACTGTGCGGGCCCCTCAAGCCCTCCACCGGCCCGGCGCTAACCAAATCTACCCACCCCGACATTTTTAGCCACGGGCCTGCGGTTACACTTAAGTTTAGCCGGCTAAAGATAGAACAAACTAACATTAACACCTCGTCGAAAATAAACCTAAGTTTAGCCGGCTAATCTTAAGTTTATGTTCTCACCTACCTTTAGCCGTGACATATATAAAAACATAGCGGCCCGCTCCAGCTTCGCACGGGTATAAAATAGATAGCCGGGCGGCCGGCCGGTACCGCCGCAAACGCTACGTCCCGCAATTTTTAAATCTGTAATATCTTCGAAAATATTCAATTAAATCATACGGTGTAAAGGGCCATATAGATCTATATTAAATGAACAATGTATTCAAGGTATTTAATTGGTTAAGGATTAATGCTGTATTGGTTAAAATCGCATCGAAAATTAGCCATTATTTGTCGTAAAAAGTAAATGACAAAAAACAGTTATTGTGGGTTATCCATAAGAGATAGACATATACCATCGCGGACTTTTCTGTAGACCTTTTCAATGTGTATAATACTTAGTACATTATTTTGATAAAACTCGTAGGGTTCAGCCTGCGTTTGCAATGTAAGCGGAAAAAATGTAATTTTTTACGACATCACATTAGAAACCTCAAAAATAACAGTACTTCTCCACTATTTACTGGATGTTATTATACATATAAACCTTCCTCTTGAATCACTCTATCTATTAAAAAAAACCGCATCAAAATCCGTTGCGTAGTTTCAAAGATTTAAGCGTACAAAGGGACATAGGGACATAGGGACAGGGAAAGCGACTTTGTTTTATACTATGTAGTGAAGTGATTGGGTTTAGACATACATGTCTGTGGTTTAGACAAAGCGGGTGAAGCCGCGGGTGGGTCTCGTCAATATACCTATAGGTATATTGTGCATGCAGTTTCTGTGATCTGTGGTGTATGCTCATGCTTCAAAGCAAAGTCGCTTCCAGCGCCTGTATGTATGCTTAGATCTTTAAAACTACAAAACGAATTTTGATGCAATTTTTGTAATAGATAACTGATAAAGTAATTCAAGGGGAAGGTATACAATTTATTAGGTTTTAGACAGCGGGCGAAGCCGCGGCCGGAAAGCTAGTAGGTATATCTATAAATCGTGATGCAGATTGTACTTACCCTTTCACGCAAAAACTACTGAACCGAAACGGCTGATATTTTGTATGCAGGTAGGTACATAATACGGGCTTGCAACAACGTGCTACTTTTTTATTCAAAAAGTTGCGGAAAAAGCTACAAGTATTGTATATAATTATTGCGATGTTTAAAAACAATATTTATTGTTAAGTTTATAGGATGAAAAATCGTAAATAATGTAAGTTCATGTAATCTCTTTTGTGTACAATGATTTATGATAAAATAAACAGGAAGTGTTCGAAAAAAACATCAAATTTATTCATTCAAGATTCATGATATTTGTAGCTACTTGTACTAGCTGTGCTCCGCGGTTTCACCCGCATTGCTCCGCTTCTGTTGGTCTTAGCGTGATGATATATAGCCTTCCTCGATAATTGGGCTATCTAACAACGAAAGAATTTTTCAAATCGGACTTGTAGTGCCCGAGATTAGCGAGTTCAAACAAACAAACTCTTTAGTTTTATAATCTCTTATATATGTCGGCGAAAGGTGTATAATGTGGATCTATTTTCAAGCTGTGGGCGTTGCGTTGGGTAATCGAGCAAAGAAACACCTCTATCTCAAACATTTCTTTATTGACCACCGATTCGGAATGCAGTATCTACAGAGAAGAACCGGCAAGAAACTCCATAGTTGCTCTTTTAAATCATGTCAGTTTTACAATACAGTCATTTCTAATACAATCACTTGGTATTACAATTATGACCACTAATAAAATAAATATCACAAATAAGTTATAGTAAGCTCGTAATAGATGTGCACTCGGCCACGGTCGGCGAACGAATGACCCGAGTCGTGCGCGCGCGCTGATTTTTATCGGTTCGCTGTTCGTTATTTTTTAAAGCTTCGACGGTGGCGCCGTCATATATAAAATTCTCGTGTCACAATGTTAGTCTGCATACTCCTCCGAAACGGGTGGACCGATTCTCATGAAATTTTCTGTGCATATCGGGTAAGTCTGAGAATCGGCCAACATCTATTTTTCATATGTAGGTACCACGGGCGAAGCCGGGGCGGACCGCTAGTATTAGTATAGATGTGTGTTTACTTGTGTTGTATTACTACTAATCAGCTTCAACCAAGTCTCTTACAATACAATCATAAAAATGACAATGTTTAGTATCCTGTAATGTATGTAACCTACCAATACATATTATAAATATGCGAAAGTTTGTGAGGATCTTTGTAACTTTTTCACGCAAATACTATCTAATGAACCGATTACAATGAAATTTAGCACACATAAAGAGGGTAACTTGGATTAACACATAGGATAGGTTTTATCCCGGAAATCCCATGGGAACGGGAACTATGCGGGTTTTCCTTTGAAAACGCGGGCGAAGCCGCGGGCGGAAATCTAGTATTTAAATATAGCAGAAAATATGTGTACGTCTGGGATGTTTGCCTTCCAAAACAATAGGTCGATAATCATGCTGTTTAGTATGTTTGAAAACAGAAATATGTTATTTTTTATTACTCGTTTCATACTTATGTTAATTTTATTCGATTAATGATGAAAACACTATTAAAATACACTCATTCAACGATAACTCATGTAAAATTGTACTTAGTCATGATACTCTCCTATAATCATGATAAGAACGTTATCTATTTCTACATAATTAGAAACACCGATAAATATGAATACAGGTGATGTTCAGTCGATAAATAATAATTTATGCAACAATGTTGCAGCTTACGCAGATATTGCCTGATGTAAACCAATAATAAAATTGGAGTGTCTGTTTTCAATATTGAATTATTGAAATAACCGATTTTACACATACACATTCTAAATGAATATGGATGTATGAACCAAAATAGTAATTTTTACAATTTTTCTCTGCCTGTCTGTTTGTTCCGGCTTATCTCAGGAACGGCTGGACCGATTTTGGCGGGACTTTCACTGACAGATAGATGTTGTTATAAGTTAGTTGGTATAAAAAATAGCCTAGCTTGGGCTATTTTATATTCCACATTCGACGACATTCCCACAAGAACAATACGATTAAAAGAAAAAACTCATTGACACGCGCGGGTGAAACCGCGGGGAGCTGCTAGTAGGTACGTAAATATAAGTTGGTATGAGTGTATAATGTATGGCCTAGTGTACTGCAATTGCATACAAAAGCACCTGATATGTGCTAGAAAAGGTCATGAGACATAACATCTGCTAATTATAGACTGTTCGGATAGAGAATATTACTCGATTGAATTATACGGAACCAATTAGAAGGGGTCTAAGAATTATGCACATTGCAAGTAACTAATGCATACTGCACAAACACATTGCAAGAGTGTTAAAAACAATAACAAAATATAGCATATTATGTCCAAACGGAAAAATATAAAAATTTGCAATCTTGCCGGAGTGCATTTTCTAGATCAATTAGGTATGTTAGGTATTCGTATATGCAGCTTATTTGAAACAAAAAGTTCCTCTTCATATATTTTCGTCAATTTATTGGTATAGAGGCATTCGTCCTGTTCCTGCTAATATTATAAATATACGAAAGTGTATGCATATTTTACGATGTATGTATGTATAATACCTATGTATAATATTTGTTGCTCTTTAACGCAAAAAACAAATGGATTTGCATGAAACTTTACTTGTTTTTACAACAGAATAAAAATACATGAGCTATAGAAATATTAAGCATTTTTTACTTTCAGGGTCAAATGACAATAGATAAGTATAAACTGAAAATAAATCGTAATATATAATTTCTATTGTTTATCCAGCTGAAGAAACTTGAAACTTTTCTGTGAAAATATTTTGACCCAATAATTTTAATCTGTTGAAACTGTCTGTTTAAACTGTTGTTTATTGAAGTCAGGAAATATATTATGTACCTAGGCCAAAGTATATAAAATAATAATTGTACTATACTATTTTCATAAAGAGCCAAGGTCCAATTGGACTCAGTATTCAAATCCAAATTAGACATTTATTTATTTTTATTTATACTTCTTTTCGAAGCATGATAATATAACATAGAAATTTGATAT
This sequence comes from Colias eurytheme, assembly GCA_907164685.1. Lineage (NCBI taxonomy): Eukaryota > Metazoa > Arthropoda > Insecta > Lepidoptera > Pieridae > Colias > Colias eurytheme. The sequence goes on along the minus strand of CAJQZN010030602.1, from coordinate 6,865 downwards.
CACATATTCAGTTTCTAAAGAGAAATTGCCTCAAAAAACTTTGCAGTTGGTCTGTTCAAAATCAAACATTTTTTTTTTTACTAATCTTCTTTCAGTAGGTTTTTCAGTGTACCACTGGTTTGTAAATCAGTTTCTACAGAAAAGAGCCCGCAAGAAACTCTGTAGACCTTGCGTTTTAATCAATTCAATTAAATAACATTTTACATTTAAAATAATAATCATGCCAGAGAACCTTTTCAAATCACGATAGTTTTTTTACCAAATTTTCTTACAAAAAAGGTAACGATTTTTCAACTTTAAAAATGGTTACATGAGTATTTTTCTTGGAATGCGACGGTCTGTGGTAAGACCAAGTAATTTTACTTCTTCATCAGTAACCGTACAATTACCTAATCACCTGGTAATCAAGTCCACAAAACCTATTTAAGCATATGGAAGTATTCGGACTCTGTTAAACTAGAAATGGGCAAACTATGCTATTTGACGGAAATAAACCGATAAAATTGAATCCTGTTATGGACACCGGAAGTATTGAAATATTTTGCATGTTTGTAAAAATTGTAATCATTCAAACTACATACCTAGTTTGGTACCGCGGATTAATTCGGCTTGGAAACGGGTGAAAGGTGTTCTTGACACTTTTAGCATTTTATGGTACCTATATCTTATCGAAAAAGAAAAAGAGTAAAGACATAATCTAATATTTCTGATAGTTTCCCTGTGTCATAGTGCAAGAATGAAAAACCAAAAAACGCGATTATCACGTACGGTACTTATACAAATAATTACGTATTAAGGTATTAACCAGCTGGTAAATTTTACCAGCCCATTTTTCTCTCTTGGTATCCTTGATAAATTGATATGAATAATTATATTATGAATGCAAAAGTAAGTAAATTTTGTTGGTCTATCTTTCACACCGCAACAAAGCGATTTCATGGTATGATTTGTGTGTCTGAAGATAATTAGGAGGCTAGACAATGACAGGCTATTTTTACCAAAGTCATTATCGTGATAATTTCGTTTACGCAAGCGAAGCTGCGGGTGGAAAGCTAGTGTTATCAGGATTACTACGCATGTCGCAATGAAACATTATAATATTCGACACGTGTAAATTGTAATGCGAATAATATAATATTATTGTTAGTTATTATAACGATACGTAGAAAGAACTCATTTGAGTACCGACGACCTTTGTACTAAAGATGTGCATGGATATGAAACCATGTTTATTTTAATCATAAATACTATCTGATAGTGAAAGGCTTCTCAAAATACGTCTAGCATATTCAAGAAACAATATTTTGATATTAATATAAACAAAAATTACAATTCGAATAACTGTATGAATATTAAATATATAAACATTAATTATTAATTTGAAACTTGCATTTGACCGCCATGATTAACTTTTGCCTGGCACTACGTCGGTACATTGGCCTAGTATTATCTAAATATAAAAAAAATAATAATAACGTTACCTCTTTGACGATTTTTCAATTATTGGCAGCTCTACCTAGCTTCGCCCACCTTTAACGAAGATGAAAATATCACAGACCACATACAAACAATATTATGTGTCTTTCTAAAACACACAGCGTTGGTGAAGAAAGCTGTCTATGAATCCTATATATCTCTATGAAAAAGGGTCACCTTACCGAATATCGATGGATCTTTCACCTCACTAGCAAGAGCGCGTCCCTAGTATGTCATCTGTCATCGCCAATTTGACATCACCTTTGAAGCGCTGTCATCTGCCTCTGCCGGCATAGCGTTTATGAATTCGTGCGCAATAACATCGCGCAGAATATAATTAGTATTTATCTCTAGTAAAAGTGATCAGATTAAGTTACTTTTACCTGAATAAAACACATAAAGCGTTAAATTTTAGTAGTAATTGGTTTAGGAACGGAATTAGTTCCAATATGAAACACAAAAGACCACGTTGTCGGAAGAAAATTCGAAAACCGGTGCTTTGGTATGTATAATAGTGGCGGGAACTCTTTTTCGTCCTCGGAGGACGAGAGAAGCAATGGTTCGTCACTGCCCAAGACTCCCAAGAGACCGGGAGACGAGAAATTCCGTAAGTACAATCAGACTTGTCATAACATGTCCGGACTCGTGCATAGAATTCCATGCAACACGTGGCATACATATTTTCACAGTATTTGACACAAATACATCAATATTTAGATGTAGGTAATTAATTATAAAACACAATGCATGCCTATAGTGAGATTGCTATATTATCATCGGGTTTATTTATCATACACAGGCACATTGGTTACTGTGTCAAGTATTGCTTTTAACCAGAATTGTGAGATATCGTTAGGCTACCTAGGTAGAAGGTACTTAGGTTTATGGAATCGACCGTGATCCCCTATGACTAACGAGCCCCAGCAGCTGGTAGTGAGGTATCTCAATCACTTTGACCATTCAATTGTAACTACCTCAACAAAAGTGAGTACCTACTACTTAGTGCCCACTACTACACAATTAGTTCAAAACAATTAAGAGGTACTTATATTTTAGACAGGTACAAAACCTGTCTATCACAATATTCTAAAGAGAAGAAATTGTTAATTAACTATTATAATATAATTTACATATCTATCATGTATCAAACATGTCACATATAGATTTTACATTACTTAAGATATGATATAGAATGTATAATGTGAACAACGGTCTCACACAATTTTCAGTATGAGGTACTGATTACTACAAGTTGAGATTACCTAGTTTATGGTAAATAATTCTTAACATAAAGAGCGTGTTTTCATAGTCAATTGATACCAGAATAAGCTTTGTTTCTATGGGTACTTATTTGAATAAGTATTGAAAAATCATAAGAAATAGACATGGCATATTAGGAGATGTAGATATGTTTATATACGTTATCATCATCAAGGACCCATATTTACCATATCCCCGAACAGTTGAATGATATCATTCTTGCTTATAATGTTACCGATGATAATGATGTTTATCTAGTTCCTTTCTTACTTAAGTGAAAGAGCTTGCCTTAAAATTAACACTCAGGCGTGATAAAGTTTTTATAATATCAACAGTAAAGTAACCAAAATCTTTGTATTTTTTATTTGTATCTTCTACAAAAATATGTACTGAAAATATGTACAAGGCGTCCTTAGCCATGATTAGCTTAGTATGGTTATGCTGAAAGAACTGAGTGTCCAGAAAGACACAGAAAAATATATGCCATACTTACATTCAGATATGCTTCTGGCAATAAGAGCTGATGGCTCCGCCAGGTTGATATTCAATCTGAGACACCTAAACACCTAGGTATTAACCAGGTAATTTTGATACATATCACAGGTTATAACGGTAATTAAATTTTTACAAAGCCAGGATTGGCTTGTAAAATTAGACATCATTGGTAACAGTAATGAGATTCTTCCAAGGCCAGGATTGGCTTGTACAATCAGGCATCATTGGCCTATTTTCTGCCTGCATATTGCAGCCATTTCAAATGGTCGCGGAGACCCTACAAGCTAGAGGTGCCCTCTTTCTGTTTTATTTAAGCTATTAAGTTTGGTCTATTGAGACCGTTACAAAATTAACTTCACAGGTCTTGTAGACTGTGAGGATTTTGGAAAAGCTTGATTGGCACTACAGCCACAAAGTCCATTGCCTTCTGGTTTAGTTGGACAATTATCTTTTGGGTCTACCATGACTAATCCAATTTAACTTCACAGGTCGCGGAGACCATGGAGGTTTTGGTAAAGCCTGATGGGCAGAACTATTCCAATTCAACTTCACAGGTCGCGAAGACCATGGAGATATTGGTAAAGCTTGATTGGCACTCCAATCACAAAAAGGGCCACAGCCCTCTGATTTAGTTAGACTATCAGGATTATTCTAATAATTTAACTTCACAGGTCTCGGAGACCATGGAGATTTTAGTAAAGCCACAGAATGAGCCACAGCCTTCTAGTTAGACAATTATCTTTTTGTCTACAAGGATTGTTCCAATTAACTTTACAGGTCCCGGAGACCATAGAGATTTTGGGAAAGCAGGTTTGGCACATCAATTACAAAATGTACATTGTAAACCTGGATACTTGTGCCTCATGTGTGATAGTATAGAAATGTCTGTGTTATTGCTAGTCCCAAAAGCTTCAAAGATAGAGCATACTGTGGTAGTCATTAAGAGGACCATGTCTTGCACTAAATAAGAGTTGCAGACAGTTCTAGACATCTAACACTGAGAGGACTGTACAGTTGTCGCCTCCAGGTATTTCTCTAGAGTTTCGCGCACAGCAGACCAAGAGAGAAAGGCTTTCCCTCTACATGCTACACAAGACTTACGAGCTGTGGAAAAGACAACATACACAGAAATGTCATAGTCTTTGTAAAAGAACAAGTTTGTCACTTCCTAACTACAGATTCCGCGGATGCGGGCTGAGTAGGACATCTGAACAGTACTTACCTGTCAGAGAAATGGAGAGGGAAGCAGGGGACTTGGCCTTAGAATTTCTGACTTATATGTAGTGTACCATAGGTATGCAATAAAAATGCTTCTGAGTAGATTGAAAGGGGCGCACATCCTGTAGCCCAAGCAACCAATCAGACTTTGGTCGCCCACATACAAAGGTTGCTAACTCTCTTAGCCCTCACAACTGAGTAACTGTACCTAGATGAGAAGTTGAGAATAACTCTTGGCACGCTTCCAGGACGCCTAAATGGCTTTTGATTTAGATTGCCTCTCAAGAAATCTACCTGTACCGGAGTGGCTTCTCCTACCTTGTACAACAGGAAATATATTTCGGAGGCTCCTGATATGGTCCATTCCGCTATCCAAAGAGGTGCTTTAGTGCCAGGGCATATTTGCCAAAGCCTGCTTCGAATTATGCGACATCTGCAGTCGTTGATGGAGCTGACGCCTAGGCTGAATATTCCCTTCCAAGGATAATCCTCCAAGTGTACTAGCGCACCTCGCACCCCGGGACCCGGGCAGATACATAGCACCCAAGGGTGGCTTATGGTTAATATAATAAATAATAATAATATACGGGCATTTCTCCGCAACTCGATGTCAAGCGCCTAAAGATGGCTTATGGTTATTGACTATTATGGTTATATATGGTTATTGACCCGGAAGTCAGGAGCACTCAGACCATTGGTGAATGGCCTTACCCCCCAACTGCTCAGTCAGAAAAGGGGGGGGGGGGAAAGCCCATTGTAGAGCAAAGGAGAAAGAGCAGTTAGGTAGTGGTGCCCCTCCACAGTGCCAACATATGATCCTCCAAGCAGGAGGTGACTTTCATAATGCAAAAAAAAAAAAAAAAGAAGAATGCATGTAATCTAGTACACAGAGACTCTATTTATCTAATTAAATTAAATTAATTAATTTTAATTAGCCTAGGTCTATCATAAGCAAGCTGACCCTATTCTCTCAGGAGCTCTTATGCTATTACTGGGGTCAGGCCGAGAAGCTCATGACATGAACATGACTTCTGAAGATCTCAAAATAGAGTTTTTTATCGCAGCAAAATAAGATTATAACCCGACCTGAATTTGGATATAAAATGGATACAACAACATATTATCCATCAGGGGTCGGTTGTGAGGACAACCAGACACATAAATATGCCCAGTGACCCATGTGGAAAGGTTGATTCAAGTAACAAAGGACTGATTTTCAGTCTTAAAAGTAAATAATTGATTCTTATCTATAGAGGGGCGGACCCTTTAAGCTTGCAACACAAACCTTTATGTCTGGCTAGATAAGATCCTTCCAGATCTTAAAGACAGTAGCAACCCTGTCCAGCAGTGGCTTCAAGAAGGTGGTAAGGGCTGAGGGCACCAACCTGTTGAGGCAATGGAAGGACCATACGCATACAGTCCTTTATAAAGTTTTACTGTCAATCAGTCAATTTAGCCAGTGCCAGTGAGTCTGGTTTACTTTAAGGTAACCTTAAACTGTTTAATTAATAATTTAATTAATTGTAATTGATTTAAGATCCAAGTAATGATCAATGTGTAACAAACATGCTTAAAGCTTAAGGTACAGTTGTGTTAACATTGGTATTATAGTTATTTTATATACAGATGTTATTTACTGTAGTATTTAGCCTTAGAGGCTCCATTGTTTATCCTTGATGACATTGATCTTCCTTTGAGTTATAATTTTTAAAATGTTATTTTTATCTTATTATTTGAACTTTGATTTGTTTCAAAGATACAGAGAAATAATAAATCAGTTCTTAAGTTCTAAGACTTAGTTCATTAGTATTGGCTTATGATTATCTGAGGAGAATAATTTAAAATTTAGAGGATATATGGTTAGTTCTTACATGAAAGAAAAACAATTTTTGTTGTTGCTACATAACCCCCTTGTATTGTTTTTAGAATTTAAAATATAACTTTATTTTACAATACAAGAGGTTCATTTAACATTCTGAAAGGAATGAAATTTAAGTTGTTAATACTCTTAGGTATTACAATATTAACAAGATAATTTATTTTCAACATAGCGTTTGTATGTCTTTCTTCACCAGCAGATATCAAACACATCTTCACCAACGCTGTGTGTTTTAGAAAGACACATAATATTGATGTTTTGCATTAAAACAAAACATGTATTATGTGTCGAATAAAACACACAGCGTTGCAGTTTACTGCTTGCTGATGAAGATGCTATGCCGGCAGAGGCAGATGACAGCGCTTCAAAGGTGATGTCAAATTGGCGATGACAGATGACATACTAGGGACGCGCTCTTGCTAGTGAGGTGAAAGATCCATCGATATTCGGTAAGGTGACCCTTTTTCATAGAGATATATAGGATTCATAGACAGCTTTCTTCACCAACGCTGTGTGTTTTATTCGACACATAATACA
>CAJQZN010030600.1:0-18475 GCA_907164685.1 Colias eurytheme | reverse complement strand
TTCGCCGCTAGCAGGGTATAGGAGCATCTCCCCATGAAGTCGTACCGCAGCCCGTCGAAGGTGGTGTAGTGCGGGTCGCCCGCGGCCCCACAGCGCGCACCGCACGCCGCTTGTGTGCACTGCCACTCGCCGCTTGAGCACGTGCTGCATAACATACATGTACATTTTTATATAGAAATAAAAAAAAGACGGGTTGCACTCCGGGAGTGCCGGCAGAAGTGAAAACTTGATTATTAACGTTGAGCATGTTTGATATTTTGGAATGGTATCCGTCTTACGCTTTTTCGATCAGGTCACGTGTTTAAGCGAGTTTAAGATTTTATACCCATTACAGAAAAAGTGCTCAACGCCGCTAAAGAAGTTTTCACTTCAAAAATGTGTGCATGTACTAGAGTACACATGTGAACAAACTTCTTTATGACCTTATTTTTCAAAAAATAATTTACTATATGCAACTTTACAGAAATACGTCGAATCACGCGTGATAGGGATACGAAAAATATTGCGCGTAACGGCAAAATGTCACGCGTAACGAAAAAATGTTACATTAAATTTTTTTCCAACCCCGATAAAGAAGTTTCACTTTAAAAAAGACGGATGCGAAATATCTGAATATCGATATCTATGAGGACAGATGCAAAATACGCTTTACCAATCCAATCAAATTAAATGTATATATAAATTATCTAGACAGGAGAAGTCGACATCGAGAATAACAGATGAGAAACAATCTTGATAATATGTAGTTAGAACAATTGATTGCGTAGGATCCGCACACTGCACTCTATATATGCTTTTTTGAGGCAGGTGCGTAAAGCACATGCAAATGGTACTTGAATCGTTTAAAGAAGATTCTTCACTATGTGCTTTCCTAAAATCTTAAAATGAAAAAGCGCTATAAATACAAATATATGTTTTATGGGGACATAAAGGATTCAAATCCTGTCCCATTTATTATGACAAATTATTTAATCCATAAAATTTATGAACGAACACCACCCCAAAGTACTTACCAAGTGTTACAACTCTTGCGCACAGTAGCCCCCGGCGGGAACACCTTGTTCCTGGTCCTACACGGGCACTCCTCCTGTTGCACACAAGCACCACGCTCCAGCAGCAAGCCGGGCGGGCAGAAACAACCTTCTACACAGGAGCCATTCCGCCCAGCGGTTGGGAAGGCACAGCTAGGTTGGGCATCTGGCCCGCAAGCGCTGTAGATCTTGCCCGCGGGACATTTTATTGCTGGAAGATTACCATTTATGTTAATGGCTTAAGTTAAGCTAACCGCTGTTTAAGTTCCGTAACTTTTTCGGAAAGTTTCGGAACTTAAACAGTGTTTAGCGGTGCTAAAGCTACCAAATAGCATTACCACTGCCGCTTAGCTACCAAATTGCTATGTACAATGGCACGGTCAATTGAAAGAAGGCAGTTCTAGTAAATAAATGTATAATTGGAAGTGATGACAATCCAGAATTAACTTTGAATTAATGAAAAAAAAAAATATATATTAAAAATATTTATTTGCTTTACAGTACAATAAAAATAAATACTACAAGCAATACTAAACATACATGGGAAGACAACTTCACCCAACTATACATACAACATTAAATGGCAATCATTCAATCTTTAACAAAAAATAAAACCAAATTGATTGTTGGTCAAAAAGCCTAAAAATATTTATTTCTAGTCGAAAGCCTATTAATGTAACCATTTACAATAACTTACGACAAGTCTCAGCATCCCTCCAGCTCCTCATCTCCTCGACGCCATGCCGCAAGCACTCCTTAGCGTACACGGCTACAGTTTTGCACGCACACTCTTCCGGATCTATAACTTTAATCGATTAGCTTGTGATATTTAATTATGGATTGAATCTCTTTAGTTTTACTCTAAAATTAGTTTAAGTGCAAGAGCTACTTAATGGTAGCAATTGTTTGTTCCTGAATTCCAATTTGGAAAGGCTAAAATCACAAAAATACTTTTGAATAAGATTTAAAATTAAAGTTCATTTATGTTCTGAAATTGGCTAGTTAAAGAAGATGAAATATGATTAAAAAAATTAAAAGTAAGGCAAAGAAATAACTCACTTTGGCTTTTTGTACACGCGCAGTAGTCCCATTCACAAGCATCTAATAGTTGACTCACGTCCATTACCTTTAAATTAATTTTAATAGTAATATCAAATAATAATGAAGCAGTAATATTTTTGATAGAAAGTGACTTTTTTGTTATATAAAAATATGTAGTTAAAAAAAGCTGTCTCCATATTAGTTAGCATTAATTTAAAATGCTTATTACAATGGAGACCGCTTCTTTATTTATTTCTTGGATTCTAATGAAAAAAATATATCCTCACCTCTGAGCACTTCCTGAACTTGTCCTTACTGAACATTTTGCGGCAGAACTGCGTTGCTTGTTTCTTTGTTTCATCTGATGTGTTTAAACATGCGTTTGTCTCTCGCGTGCTGCCAGTACATACATCTGCGAATAATATCAAAAAAGGTATTTAGAAAAAATAAATAAATGAAAAAACATTTAATGAACATTTTATAGAAAGCTGGATAATTTTTAGGTCTAAGAACATTTTTTTATAAATTGTGTCCTATGGTAAATGATCTGAATCCAAGTCTAATCTGAAAACAAGTCTAAAGATTCAACATTATTTTTTTAAATATTGAGAAATCCAAAAGATCCACCTGTACAAGTCTTAGATTTAGAAATTAGCTTATTTACTCTAATTGTATTCCTATGGCCAACAAGCAATGTTTCAAATTTAAAATTTCAAACTTTAAGCATAATTATGTCATATTTTGATATTTTTTCACATTCCCTTTTAACTTACCACCGATCTTATGAACTTGCCACGAAGACACCATAGCAGAGAGTGTACTTGCTTCTTTCTTCTCCTTGGTCATCATATCGTTTTCCAAACTACCGTCCAACGTCCCGCAGAGACCTTCTGTCTTGTTCCATAGCGCTGCTGTGCCTTCTACCACTACTAGATTCTGTTTGATATTACATTTTATTTTAATTTAAAATAAACACAGATTTTGAGGTTTATAAATGTTTCCTGGAAGTCGTATAACAAGAATCGTTGCAACTGTTTTGGTCCTTCGAGTCGGAATACCCGGAAAACGTCATTGAAATACATTAATTATATTTTGAATTCTGTGACTTTTTTTCTAACTGATACAATTTCAATCACCTATCATTAATTATTGTGAGAGAAAAAGATAAATAATGTGAATTTGGATTTCAGCCACTCATCATAGACAAAGTAAAATACACATTATGTTAACAAAAACATCAATAAAATACAGGTTTCTTACTTACATTTAAGTCCCATTTAATAGTTACTCCTAGAGAATCCAATTCAACAATAAGATTGTCGGTAGGCATGCTCACGCGGATACCAGGCAGAGTCGCGGGAATTGGTAGCACTCGCTTTGTGTTGCGAAACACTACTGTGTCTCCTGTAGAATTATACATTAATTGAAACTCATTTTAGTCATAAATAATTTACTGTTGTATATAAAGAATCCATAAAATTATGACAGGATGGCAAAAATTGGATGAGGTTAGCCATTAGTGCGTTAAAATTATTTATGGTGATGATAATAATATATGAGATTAAATAGAAATTTTATCAAACAACATATTATTCCATAAAGACACACATGACTAGAATCCCATAAAGATTACCATGAAATCTTAAACTGGTCCGAAAACTGCCAAAGGACCCTATTCAATAGGAAAACTATTCTGCAACATAGAAACTTACCAGAAGCGCTTATCATGTATTCCTTATCTTCCAGAAAAACGCTGATTATCGATGGACAGAAAGGGCCCTTACATTCAGGGTGGGTTATAAACACTGTGTATTTGTGCTCCTCCGCGTCACGGACTAGGATGTGTTGGCAGGGGGATTCGAAGCTGTTAAAGGAATATTTCAGAAAGTTTAATAAATGTATTTTGTGATAATACAAAAATCGCGAAAAACATGCTATGTACTGTCAGATACTAGAAAAAGGTAATGATCTTAAAATTCCCGGAAATAACAATAGCAATTTTCACTAACCCTTGCACCAAATGGGTCAACATATATTTTTAGACGCGATCAGAAAAATGTATACGTAAAATGACTTGTTATAATTTATATTTTTCCTTAATTAAAACCACATAGTTACGTCTTAAATAATGCTGCAAACCAATAAGGTATTTCTATAAAAACGATTCCCATACCTATAAATCTTGCCATCAAACGTTTTATAGTGCACTCCGGCCCAGGTAAGGCAGCTCCCCCCCTTGGGAGTTAAGTCCTCTACCACCACCACGGGATGGATTGTTGGTCGTGGACTGGTCAGGGATTCCGTAGAATTTGGGGTGTAAATCGAGTAGTATTGCTAAGGAAAAGAGGAAAAGTTTCATTTAAATTCATTTGCAAATGCAGGTGTATGCAATGGATAAATTTAGTCACAAGAAAGTCAAGTTCATAATTCTTAGTCATAACTTGAAATTGTAAAAAGAATAAGACTTACATTCGGATGATAGTTGCTGGGAGTAACGATGACGATTTGCTCTGTAAAAGAGAAATATAAAAGAGAAATATCATTGAATAAGAATTTGTACCAAAATAAAAATGAAATGTTTGCATATTTTATAATCATATATTTGGCTTTGGTAAACGAATCATATTTGTTTATCACATACATATATCTACTATGAGGGTAGTCATAAAAATTGTAAAACAATTATTTGCAGGTTACTCCTAACCAAAATAATAACGCATGGCAACTCTACTTTGCGTTCTTTTTAAATAAATAAAATGACGGTAGTGACAGAATTACACTCAAATAAAAAAGAGGGTAGTCACAAATAATTAACAAAATCATCTCTTTTTTCTACATCAGGATCGAAGAATACTCACCAAGTTCACAATGCGGTAGCTCCGGTTCATACACGCCCGTAGCAAAGTGACACGTGTACTCTTTGGCTAGTGGAGTGCGCGGTACTGTGCCCGCGGGACACCACGCGCGGCACGTCTGCGTGTCAGCGTTCATCACGCACTCGTACGCGATCATGTGTGCCTTATTGATCGCGCACTTGCTCACCGCTGGGTGGGAAATGTATGTTTGTATTACACTGGTCAACAATGATTTTGTTGCCCTTGACGTGAAAGAGGTTTCGAATAATTTAAGGTCTATTATTTAAAAAACAGCACGCGCGGCAGGTCTGCGTGTTTGCGCTCATCACGCACTCGTACGCGATCATGTGCGCTTTACTGATCGCGCACTTGCTCACCGCTGGGGAGGTAAGCTCATGTATTCGCACTTTTGGTAGTTTTTGTGTATTGATAGTGTATTTTTTGTTAGTAATGAGTGTGTGACTTTATAGAAATCACTCTTTAGCGAGTGGTGTGCGAGGTACAGTGCCCGAGAGACACCAGACGCACTTGCTCACGCCAGGGGAACGTATAAGCTCATGTATGACCTCATTCGAGTTTTTGTATCGATGATGGAAGTTTTGTGACAAATGTGTGTGTAACTTTGTAGAAATTAATTGTATGTTTGTTTGGGTAATTTTGTTGAAACCACTTTTAATTGTCTTCAACTTAAATTTTATTATGATTGTATTATATGAAGTAGAAAAACAAAAATTCCTCACGATATTGGCACTGCGGTCCCCTCCACGACTCCGTACAGAAGCAGTTGTTGAAGCCGATACATCTACCCCCGTTGCCACAGGGCGGGCTACACTCCGGTTCACAGTCGGGAATCGAAGTGAGGTCCGCGCGGGTTGGCTCCCAGTGGCCGTTCACACAGCGCATGTTGGCCACTGTTGTGCCATCTAGGAACTTGTGGTGCGCCAGACATTGGATCGTGCATAGTCTGCAAGTTTGAGATAGTTTTTAGAAAAACTTTTGACGTTAAATGAGGATTGTTTTTTAATCAAGTGAATTGGCTTCATATTGTAGATAGAACCGAAAGATTTATTACAATAGACGAAGGACTGGATATGATAACATAATTGCTTTAAAAGTTATCCCACACTACAAAAAGGGCATCTCACTTTTCAATTTTTCATGCGGTGTCAGAAGAAGGTAGTCATTGGACAAACTCATCAAACGTAAAACAAACTAAGTCTATTTCATTATTTTATACTTCCATCCAAATAAAATTCACTTACTCCGCAGAACATTCCCGCACTGAGTTCTTGGGTATCGGTGGAAAGACCAGGCAGGGTTTCTTCTCAAATTCACAGTACTTGCCGGTAAAGTTGGGTGGACATTCACAAGTGTTCGTGTAGATGCATATCCCATTGTTTTGGCACTCTACTTCACATTGACCTACAAGGATTGAAAAGGATACTTTGTAGAGAGTTCTAAGACCATTTAAAGGATAGAATTAATTATGTATTCCATCAATAATTTAATTTAATTTGTTGTCCTCTTAACGAGATATGATTGAATATTTATTTCAAGATCGGATGTATCTATGCGTACATTAATTTATTCATTCCAACTATCATAAATTTTATATATTTAATTGGATTTATATAAAAAGAAATAATAAACAGACGCTTTGAATAGAAAACCTTCCGTTTTATAAACGGTAAAAAATTTCATCATATCGTAATTAGTATCAGACAGACTGTATGTTACCTTAACAGGTAACATCTTGGCATTGTATCATTTTAATATAGTCCAAGCAACCAATAATTTAATCTGCCGTTCAATTTTTATCGTAGCCTCTTTATTAACTGGCGCCCGCGCCGTATCTAACATCCTTTCAGCAGTAACGGATTTACTGATACTAATTTATAATAGTTCGATCACGTATATTATGTTATCTGTGGTTCAGTGATCCCTAACCCAAATGCAATTGCAAATATGCATTTTATCAATGACATTGAAGCTTATATAGGACGTATGGATAGTAATAATAGCAACAAATGCTTGATAGACCCGCCAACATCCGGCGGGATATATCCCACGCGCTTTGATTGTGAAAACTAATTTTATTTAGGTTTTTATTTATATTTGCACTAAATAAAGAAGGTCGTTCCGTTGTAGGTATGGTTGCGGTCGATTAGGGCATTCGTACTTTTTTATTACAATGTTATTTTAATAAGGGTTACATTTAATTATGTACTTTTGTGAATACATATTTTCATATCTATACCTAACCTATCTGTTTTATACATGATTGCTTCAAATTAAACGTAATCATAAGGTTTTTTACACATTGTCATCTCTCACTTTACGCTCTTATTTTTCTTCTGGACTAATCTATATATTCTGTCCAATTTATCTGTTTATGAAAATTAATCTTAATATACACAGCGGTTCATGTGTTACTTTTTTTTAATAACATTACGAATTAAGAACTTTACTAACTGCCTTTGTATAAATTTTCTTTTTATTTTTACCTTTATCAAGACCACAATGTATTAATGGAAGGGACTGGATTTCTTAACACAGGCTATGCCTAGCAAGAGAGCCAGAGCCTCATAACCAATATTGTATATCCAAAAGGTGAAATAAAGATTTATTTTATTTATTTATTTATTTACTTAAAATGCTTTAAAACGATTCATTACTACCTCTTTACTACCTGTCCATAAAAATACCTAATTTTCCGAATAAGTATACTCATACCCAAGTACGAAAATAACGTATTTAAACACTAACTTTACTGTATTTGTTATCGTGAATATGATTCACACAGGAAGAATAAAATTACATGAGTAGATTCAGTGTTTTCGGATTTTAAACAGATTTGTTTTATCGTCCTGTAACAATAACTTCCATTTATATGAAAAAAAATCGCACTGGAATGTAGAAATCTATACTAATATTATAAAGCTGAAGAGTATGTTTGTTTGAACACGTTAATCTCAGGAACAAATTCTTAGATAGCCCATTTATCGAGGAAGGCTTTAAAGGGAGGCTCCCTAAATTTTATGTGAATTTGCATTAATATTCTGAAACAGGCACACATACAATCAAAATGGAACTTTAGTATATGATTTATTGAGTCTTTTTCTTTCGATGTACAAGACAGTTACGTAATTGTAACATTTTCGCTCGATTCATTTTTTATTCAAAAATTATGCCTTAAGGATTATTACATTTTTTAAAGATTTACTTGGACTTTTTGTCTAAAATAAATGTTAACAGTAAGAAAATAGAGTTTACTATCAAATCCCAAGATATTTTTTCTCTAGATCAATTATTACTTTAGTTATAAACGAAATTAGAATTGAGACTTACTTTTCGAGCTCGAACGCGATCAAAGAGCGGACGCGATATTCAACTTTATTACGGCTGTGTTAGCGTCTAGTACCGTAACCGGTCTCTCAGTGCCAGAAATTATGTTAGGGAGCCTCCTCTTAAGCTATATAATATCATTACGCTAAGACCAACAGGTGCGAAGCCACGCGGGTGAAACCGCGAAGCGCAGCTAGTTTATTGTAAAAAGTGAAGTCCCATGTCCCCTAGTGGGGTAAGGGGCAAATGCAATATACATCTATTTCACTGATCGATTTTCTTTAGGGACAGGTGATCAACCTTCTGTGTTCTACTAGACCGAGACATTATTTTTCCTCTTGATCGCCTCCTTGGTATAGTGGTTGACGTGTGAACGTAGCTCCGAGGGGTCCTGGGTTCGATTCCGGTGGAGAAATTTATTATAATGCCTGTATAATAAATTCTTTAGGGTAAAGGTATATAATTACTTACTCTTGTATGGCTCCTTAACATGGTTGACAAACTGGCTGTATCCTGGTCTGAAAATAAAATAAATCAAATAAAACATTATAATTTTATGTGTGTTGTAAGTATGGTGATTTATTTTAACTGCCAATTTTATACGACCAATATCGAAGCCGTAGGCGGCATACACTCAAAAACTAGTTTAATTATTTTACCAGCAGAAGTCTACATCATTTTTTTACCATTCGCAATTTTTTAAAATTTTTTACCGGGTAAAACTCAGTACCTACTATCTGAAAGGCTAACGTTTACGTCTCGGAAAAGCTCTTTTTCCGTATCGAAAACTCCTTAATAAGTAATTATTTTTTAGTATTGACATTCGCTACGCGTGCAACAAGATGTATTTATTTTGTTGATAATTCAATTAATGTTTAAAATAGGCACCTACTATAAGTGGTTGTTTGACAATTAATATAAAAATGCATAATATAAAAAAATCTACTCAAATAATACCATAGATTATTTTACTTAACACTTTTTGTGTTTCATAATCACTATATTCTACTGTATGATAATCTACACTAATATTATAAAGAGGAAAACTTTGTTTGTTTGTTTGATTGGAATGAATAGGCTCATAAACTACTGGGCCGATTTTGATGAAATTTGGCACAGATAATCTTTAGACCCTGAGAAAGAACATAAACTACCTTTTATTGCGAAATATGTACCACGGGCGAAGTCGAGGCGGACCGCCAGTGAACTATAAAATCTATATGTGTTTAAAAAAATCATCCTTCGATAAGCCGTTATCATCCACCTTCACCAACATCCACGTCTTTCGAATAGCTATGTCACCGTAACATTGTAAACACCGTTCATTCAATATGTTACGGATCGCAACATTTCGGCAGAAAATTTCGTAAGTTAGATTATTATCTAACGGTTTTTAGTTTTTACAATCTTACGGTGATATATAATTAATATAAATAAATAATGCAGGTAGTTTTAATTAAATTTTATGTTCATAGACATCCAGGTGACACAAAGTTAAGCAAGCATGTATTTGACGTGTTTTTTATTTTGTGGCAGTGTTTAATTAAACTATAAAGATATTTTAATGTGTTTCAACGCTTTGATCTCCTTACAGTATGCGTATAAATCGCGTTTAAAATCCGTTAAAATACAAAGATTTGATAGTAAATAAACATTAATCACTTACGGAGACGCCGCGGCCTGCCAGGTCCTCGTCTCGCTATACCCCGTCTTGGTACCAGCGTAAGGCTTGGTGCTTCTATACGCAGACATACCAGCACGTGATGTCTTGGTACCGCCGTACCCAGTTTTGGTACCGCCGTACCCAGTTTTGGTGCCGCCATACCCAGTTTTGGTGCCGCCATATGTAGTCTTGGTGCCACCATATCCAGTTTTGGTGCCGCCATATCCAGTCTTAGTGCCTCCGTAGTTACGCGGCGAGTATCTTGTTTTGTCATATTCGTAGTTCCTTGCATTAACCGGTAAGTACGCAGGGGCTTCCACGTCCGATTGTCTATAATCACAGACTAATAATAATATACTACGTATACAACTATAATATTTGGAGTTGGTTGAAGTTAAAATCTTTACGAGTGTAGGAAGAAGGTTCCGAAGTAATAATTGTAATAATTATAGATTTTTGGCAGTTTCCATAACTATTTAAAATTTCCGTAATTAGGTATCTACCTAACAATATTGCATACAATATTACCTATCCTAAGTCTATTTGTGTGTTAAAAATTCATTTCAGGTTTTAAATATTAAAAGCATGTGATACAGCATTAAATAGTTTTAAAGTTGAAATCACAGGTTGAAATACATCTCAGACATCTTACATCATCATTTTTGATTTACTGGACACAAATTTGAATTGAGAAGACAATATTCTCGCCAATTTTTTTTTTCTTCATAATTATTAGGTATACTAAACTTTCAGAGTGGTCAGTGGAGTTACATATTGCAAAAACTCACATTACGAAAATAAACTATATTTTTATTAATAAATATTTGTTATTAACGAAAATTACTTACGGATTTAGTTCAGGTTGTCGAATTCCATAGCCAGCATCATTTAGGTATATGCTGCCTAACAATATCAATCCATGTAATAATAAATTCATTTTCGGAAAAGCCTACTTTTAGACCGAATTATCCATTTAAATGATTTTATATAAATAGATGACAATAGACTTAACAGCTTGAGAATCTCAAGCTGAACTGATGCTGCTGCGCTAATAACGTGTCGAATTTCTCTTATCATTCGTTTCATAAATCAGGAAATTCACACAGCGGAATCCTGATAATATTTATCGTAAATGGGATTTAGCAGAATTATTATTAAAAAAAAAATTATGTAATTAAATTTTATAGAAAGGGCGGGAAAAATTATTTTTATTCTGTGACATTTTGTGTTTTTTTTTGGAATTATTAAAAAAATCTAATTTTACATAACGATTACAAACAAGATTAAAACAATTAACAGCTGCTAAAAGCAATAATGCCGCCAAAAAAATGTTTAAAAAAGCGTGCAGATGTGAAACAGGTATACCATTATAACCCTTAGTTTAAATTATTTTTACTTCACAAAGCTGTATCCGACCTTAACAACATTTTTCATTAAACCATTTTCAGAAACGTGCTATTGAAAGTCGGCTAATGCAATTGAGTCTGAAGACCGATGATTATATCTATAAGAAAAAGCCCATAAGTTTAGAAGATGCACAAAATTATAAACGAGAAATTAATGCCTTTAGGGAAACATGTCGTACCGATGTGCGTTCGATGCAGGTAAATAAATAATTTTAGAACATTGTCAAAAATCTGAATTATAAGATACAATAGAATTATAAAATAGTTCATTTCTTTATTATTATTTCAATCCGACTAAAATAATCTTTACTTTCGTTATAATATCTCTTATTATTGGAGGGATTATTCCAATATCTTCAATTATTTTTGATATTTCAGGTAATAGAGAAGTTGGGTCGTTTGTTGCAAAAAATTATAGAAGAACAAACTTCTACCACACCAATAATTGAAACAACAGAAACATATTTTGACTCAAATATGATAATTCATACAAGTCCTTCGGAAACGCAAAACAACTTAAAATCTCCTATAGCTTCAGAAATAACACAAGATAATGAAAAAGCTAATTCCTCTATTTGTAATTCTCCAAAAATAACATCAGATAATACCCTAACTATTAATGTCAATGATAATATTATAAGCAATACTAACGATATTCAAAAAGAACAATTAAATAATGTTGAAATAACACATTCCACATCGAATATACAAATCATTCAAACTGAAGAAAACATTAATTTAACTGCTGCAGAAACTGATAAAATTAACGTTTCTGGTAAACTTAATTCTTTGAACAATACATGCATTTATGAGAAGCCAGAAATAAACAACCAACCAAAAGAAAATGTGACAAATAATATTAAAACTATGAATGATAAGCAAAATACACATAATACATTGCCCGTTACAATTGCCTCTGAAGTCGGCTTACATGCAAATACTAATATCCAAATAGTAGACGATAACATTTCTAATGAAGCTGAACACAACAAAAGAAAGAAAAACCGCTCCAATAATATAAACTTATCGACTTGCAAAAAAATTACCACTACTAATATTAGTCCTAAAAAACCAAACGCGTTGTATTCCAACAAAAAGACAAAACAAACAAAAACTGATTTATCATGGATAGATAATATAAAATACGTAAGAGAAGTCAACGTTGATGAATATGACCCCAAATTAAAGGATCTTTCTGAATCCTTTTGGAACAATTGCATATTTCCAAGTGATTGGGAGAACGAATTTGTCGACTAAAATATGTTAAGGATTTATTGAAATAAAAAAACATTAAATAAGTTATAATTTATTTACCATGAAGACATAACGACAAAATTCAAAGCAACTTTAATGAAATAGAGAGAATATTTATTTTAAATCAACATTAGGCCTGATTAGGCTTACGCTTATTTACTAATTAAACTTGATCCTCATAGACTAAAATATTTTCAAAATTCATTACACATTCTTTTATTTATGGTTGTTAAAAACTTTGAAATAACTTGAATTAAGACTTGAGAATACTTATAAATATCATCCAAAGATACAATAAGACAATTTATAATGCTAAAAACGTTTTTATTTTCAAAAATTTCAAATGTAACTTTTCCCAAAAGTTGCAAAGTTGTTTCATTCATCAGTTTAAGTTTATTATTATATTTTAAATAGTACATAAATAATCTAAAATAACACAAACAATTATTATCACTTGGGTTTTCACGATTGATTGCATTTCTTGGAATAATTACAAAAGGAAATAACTATGATTATGAATTTACAGAACCTTATCTAGCTTATTGTTTTGTTATTGCATATACAAATTGCTATTTGCTATTTTTAATTTTCGATAATACGAGAAAATTTTAGCACGAAATTTGTATAATATGATTACTTAATAACAATATTTTTTATAATACGTATATGAAAGCTAATTTATATGATACAACATTAATGTGAAAAATTCTTATAAATATATCTAGCAACACTATATTATATTCATTCATATGTACTATAACATTATTATCACGTAATTAAACTATATTTAACAACGATATATTAATATGTATAATGCAAAATATTGTAAAATGTACTTTCAAATAAATTTTTTACTTAACAACAAATATGCACTAAATTATACAACTCAATTACATAATAATACAATATAACATATTTTTTTAAATGTGTAATAAATTTGTACTATTCAACAGACAATTAATAATTAAATTAATATTTTGTAATATTTTTGTGATTAAATCAGAAATTATAAAATAATCGAGTTGCTAAAGTAATCAAAATATAACTTTAAAAGATAATATTTATAATAATTTAATGAGACTGTAATAGGATATTAATAAAATTACAATAATTTTTTATCGTTATAAATTATGCAAATGAGATATTAAATACATTCACTACACAAACATTTCTTGCTAAAAACGACAAAGAATTTTAATCACAAAGCCCAATATCACAGATTATAAATACAAGAACAAACAAATAAAATAAATAAATAAATCTTTTAATATACTCGGCAAATAACATTTGAGCATATTTCCTACCATTTTTTAATAAGAATAAATAAAAATCTATCTGATATACATTCAACAAATTTTCTAATAAAAAAAAATATATTATAATCTCATTAGAATGACATACAAACACAATACGCAATTAAATAACTTGGAATATAAACTATTTTATACCTTAAATGCGAAATACTGAGAAAAATATGTAACACACATGACCAATTATTTATAACTATTAACGATTGTAAAAAAAAACACATACACTGCAAGTACATGATAAATGATTATTCTGATACATCCCAAGAGACTAACAAGTACATTTTTTTGTAATCCTCATTCCCAATTCCACAAACAAAAATTTTACTGCTGATTTTTTTTTTGTACTGATGTTCAATTTTATCACTTCCTCTGTTTAATACTAAAGAAAACAACCAAACGGGAGTCTTTTAAGATCCCTTATGGTTCAATGCATGCTTTGCAAGGCTATTTACGGCCTCCATACTCATATAATAGGCATGACGACAGTATCCATAAATGATCGAATTAGTGTTTTTAAGGGAAAATGTATAATATATAAATTAAAAATAGTGACTTAGAAATATTAAAAACATTAAGATTAATGAGATTATCAATAAAATAAAACATTGAAATTCTGCAGTCGACCATTTTGACTGAAACACGCGTGACGTCACGTCTATGTAAACAACTTCGCGTCAGGTGTATTTTGTTGTTATGAATATGTTGAGAATACGCATTTTTATTTATTTTCTATTTTTTCACGTATGCTTTATCGACTCAGAACAGAAATATAATTGCGAAATCACGAATATGTGGTTCGGGTTTCTCTGCGTCAAATTTATACAATCATTTCATATTATTTTCTCGCTTTAAACAATTACTAACACTTTTTTGGGTATTATTTTTATGTAGATTCACATTGCAATACTGCACACCACTTATAAACTTTGAAATTAGATTCTATAACACTTAATAATTAAATATTTGTTTAATTTTGCTTCGCTATGCATACAGATAATTACGTATTTACGTAAGAGTGACGTCACGCCTACGCCATGACACCTGTGAGCTGTTTTAGCACAGTTATTAAATATTTTTTGAAAAATGGCTTTTATCTTCGTTAAATTTAAGTGAATATTAGCGAAATATAGGGTTTTTCTTGTTTAATAAACGTATACACACATTATGGAAGAGGTTTTGAAAATCTTTCGTCATGCCTATTCTAATTGTAATTCTCCATGTACCCACCTCCCGTTTTTCTTAGTGTATAGACATAATGAACACTATCTTATCCATCCGTATTAATTTCAACTAAATGCGACTTCATGCAAAAATTCAGTACGAATCTAAACAAATCCTCATATAAATGCAAAAAATGACAAACGTTCGATGTCTACATCTACCAATAGCGTAACTATACTGCTAATGGTCAACAACAAATTCACGCCTTTCAATTTTCACCTAATTCAGGGCCTATATATTTTCATCTTGGTCTCCAGACCATTCCAGCACAGCCCACAACACAATACAATTTCAATGATAGCAATAAACACCTACTGCCAACTACCCTCAAAACTAACAAAAACCTAAAAGCTGAACTTCCCTCGCACTTTGAAGAAGCCCATGCTGGCTTTATTATGAAGCAATGATGTTATTCCAAGATAACTTTGAATCACGATTGGCGAATGATGGATACAGCAGGAGCTTGACGGCATGCTTTCTATTGCCCGCTGTATCTTCTGGGCGAAGGTCTCCATGTCGTAAGTGGATCTTTCTTCTATGCCTCCATCTGTTATAGTAAGAAAAAAGTTTTATAAACCCACTAATATACTGTTGTGAATCAAATAATCTATGTATTAAAAACAATATACACTACTGTAAAACGATCGACACTACATAAATTATTCAATTTAATATAATTCATTCAAGACAAAAATTGTTACTATATTACCTGGCTTAAAGAGAGCTTAAATACTTACATACCTATAATATATTCACTTAAATCTTGGCATATCTAAAAGCAACTTCAACCGCGTGGTTGCTCAATAAAATGCTTAAAATTATTTTACACTGCTAGTATAAGTAGTAGTACATAAAATCCATCATTTAATTCCAATACCTTTATGCCAATAAATAGGATGTGAAGCAAAAGTGATGAACGGCACATCTTGGCTGAACGGGTTCCACACAGTCTTCAGAGGCAGTGGCTCCCCCTTATTCCACATCATACGGACACCGCGGAGATTACGCTCCCTTAAAATAGTAAATTTACATATTATTTATAATTTAATAGACAATTTGTAGTATATTTTCGATTTTACGATAAATACTTGTGAAATTTTAGAAAATTTCGTTATTTCGTCTTTTAACCAAATAATGTTATTTTTCGAGCTTTGCAAATATTCTTCTAATTTTTACCAATAATAAAATAAATTTGTATAAATTATTTTAAGTAGGCATTTTTGCATGCATTCTTCTTCCTAGAATATCATTTATTTCTTTTTTTCTTAGTAAATGTTTGACTATTTGTTCGACTTTACGAGAGCTCTAAGTAATAATCTATAACTGTTATAATTTAAGATATGAATGGCCTAACCTAAGTTCTAATTCAAGATATGAATGGTACACTGCTCGAACAGTTATACATACATAGTAGTACATAAGTCTTCACTTTTTTGCAATAATTTAACCTTGTTATTTATCGAAAAACAACCATTATTTGCACATCACAATAAGTTGTTTTATCACATAATAGGATAGCTATGTTAATTTAATGATATATAAATACATTACCCTTATCCATAATTATTTATTAATGAAATTACAAACTTGTTTTCAAAAAATACAACTCATAAATAAAATGATAACAAATAATAACTTATAAATTAAAAGAGAGAAAAAGTTTAAAGATTGAGAAATAGAAAGCAGTCACAAAAAGCGCTCTAAATAGCTCTTTATAATAATACTGTATGACAATGATCTTAAATTAACACTTCTAAATAGATTTAGCATTGCATCTACTCGCATGAAAGATGTGAGTGAAGAAAACATCCAAGCATTACAATCAAAGATAAAATTACACTGTCTCTTTTTAGCCTTACAATTTTACAATAAGTTAGAGCAAGACAGACTGTTTTATCTTTAACCACAAGAGGTAATAAGCTTGGTACCTAAGGAGAGGAGACTGGAGTACTATTAAGGATAAACAATTGTTCATAAGATAGATTCATAATTTCTGCCCGTGTAAATTTGCCTTCAATTCTTCAGATACAATTAACTCAAACATATATTTATTCAATTGGACTTCTTCTAGAAGCACTGTTCAATCGTCATTACATATTTTTTACATTTGCCACCAATTCGGAAAGCAGTATCTATGGAGAAGAACCGGCAAGAAACTCCATATTTTCTCTAATCAGTTACATATTAGTCTTGCCATAATACATTAAATAACCGACAAATTGGGCAGATCCATGAATCTTTCACATACCTACAATATTTTCAGAAATAATCATCCAATCTCATCTAAACAACATAAACAGCGTCTACAGCAACTCAAAGTACCTAGGTTCAAAGTATTTGGGATCGAACGGTTTAGCGCTGTCGTCGGTGGCGGCGGGTCTGCGGCAGAGACGGTCTATCACGCAGTCTTTGACCACTGTCGTCACGCCCGTCGCGAAACCGTTTAGACGACTATAACATGTTAGTTAGTTATTGACGATATACCCTATTTATGTGATTTAATGACAATAAGTGGTCTTCTTAAATCTACCATTTGAGTATAGTTAAGTTATAGTTCTTTTAACTCAATATTACATAATGTGCTGCAAGGCAATAATAGTTATAAAACAACAATTTGAGGCTGTTACATATACACATAATAATTATGTTAACGTTTACATAATGATATGTATTTCATTCTTGTTTCACAGGCTCAGAGTCTCTGCCTGGCTGAAATATCTCAAATATTCTTTACTGCCTCATTAATTTATTACTTAATCCGTCAGTCCTCGGATCACAGACACAATAGAAAATCTATTGTGTCTCGGCCCGATCGGGCCGCTCGGTGGTCAATGGGTTAATATTCATAAAATTGAAGAGACATTTAAAATAATAAATAGGATTAACATAATAAACACCAATCTATAAAACATAATAATCACCACATTAAAAATAACTTACGGTACTAAAGATGACGGTGGATATACTAATTCACCAATAACAACTGTGTCCAAATCATCGAGGTATGTCTTTCGGAAGTCCAGTTGCTTCATTGCAATGAAATCATACTTTATTGTCATCACCAGCCTGGATGTTAATAGCACAATCCTTTCCTTTTCATTGTCCCATAGTGTGATTCTGTAAAAACATGATGCTGTACTTAACTGAGCACTTGAGGAGAAATGATTCCAAATCAATAATATTTAATCAAGAATAAATCAAGAATATTTGTGTTTAAAAGCCCTTACAATACACAAATTATATACTCAAACTAAAAGGAAGTTACAGCTTGAGTAGAATGTGGAACATGGAAAGTGGTCTTCTAACTCAAGTTCTTAAACTTGAGTTGTTGAGTTGAAGATGACAATAT
>CAJQZN010030599.1:0-11244 GCA_907164685.1 Colias eurytheme | reverse complement strand
TTAACTTTTGAACTACCGCACGAGCCAAGCGAGCGAAGCGAGCGAGTTGCAGCAGCGGCCGGTGTAAATAAATTTAAGTAGGTAGCGACGAGCGTGTGACTAACGTATTTCTTTAATATTGTATATAGTAAATTATTTTTTGAAAAATAAGGACATAAAGAAGTTTCACTTCTTACGTGTGTACTCTAGTACACGCACACATTTTTTTTTTTTTAAATAGCCCCGCTGTTGCTCAATGCAAGTGCGACATCACCGTAAAAAGTTGTCTTTTAAATGTCTGAATGCTTTTTTATCATTTTTAATGGTTTCTTCTGCTACTATGAATTTCCGGGTTATTTCGTCCAAATTGTGGCATTGTATAGTATCGTTTGCAAGTTAGGTACTTATTATCACAAAATGTTATTAGGTAGGTATAATGCCTAAAAGTGGAGTAAAATCTTCAGGTAATAAATAAATAAATCCATGGATACGAATGTAATATATTCATAAAAATATGTTATTACTTATTAGTAATTAGTACCACAAGAATATGGAGAAGAAAATTAAAATAACTATTTATACTTTCAAACCAATATAGCTAAAATATATAATTAAATAACACCCATCCACTTCAAGATGAACCGAAATTACAGGTTTATATATAAAACTGGTTATTAATAATGAATTAAAGTTAATTGTGATCAATGTTCGTGATTCTTGAGTCGCGTGATGTTTTCGTTACAAATGATAGTTATTTTACCGGGTAAAGATCTAGGTAGCTATTATAGGTTAATGACTGAGCCACTACGTATCTGAATTATTTTTATTACTTTCTAATTTTAACACGTCGAAAATAAAATGTCGTAGATAAATTTACTTTAAATAAATAAAAATTATATTACATCTAATTTCATAAACTTATCTATCTATTATGGAGAAACAATTGATATTTTTCTTACATTTTTCAAGCATTAGAATGCTGTTGTATTCCTGCCTGATTCACCCAAGTGAAGTGAATATGAATAACGTCTTCATAAAATAATACCTAATCGGGTTATCCATCACGTTGTTTTCAATATCAGTATGCTATAAATAAGTACCTATCGTATAATTATGGAAACTACATAAATATACTACCTAACAACAATTTAATGAATAAGTACTTATTACCATTTGCTATTAACTTCATCTTAATATCTTAATACTAAATAATATTATAAAATCGAAAGTTTGTAAGTATGGATGTATGGATGAATGGATGTTTGTTACTCTTTCACGTAAAAACTACTGAACCGATTACAATGAAATTTAGCACACATATAGAGGGTAACTTGGATTAACACAGAGGATAGGTTTTATCCCGGAAATCCCACGGGAACGGGAACTATGCGGGTTTTCCTTTGAAAACGCAGGCGAAACCGCGGGCGGAAATCTAGTGAAAAATGATTGCTCTTTTAAATAAATCCATCCGCACCTCTCATACATAAAATACTATAAAACTTCTTTCAATATAACCAACCACTGCAATAAACATCCAAGTCCCACGGCACGTCTATACCTAATGGTTTAAATTTCAACATCTATCTAAATACGATGTTAAATTCTATTTGTCGCTTTTATTCCATTCGCTTCGAGTCTATTCCATTTCGATTTTTCCAGACTTTATATCCCTAGAGGTTGTTTTGACGTGCCACGTCAACTTGGGTATAGTATCGTAATATTTATTTATAGGGGAATTATGTGTGGTATTGAATTTGGAATTATATCTATGAATGATATATCCAATATCCATACTTAATATTATAAAGCTGAAGAGTTTGTTTGTTTGAACGCGCCAATCTCAGGAACTACTGGTCCGATTTGAAAAATTATTTCGGTGTGAGATAGCCCATTTATTGAGGAAGGCTGTGGGCTATATATCATCACAGTAAGACCAACAGGAGCGGAACCACGCGGGTGAAACCGCAGGGCAAAGCTAGTCTTGAGATTAATGTTAACAACCAATGTTTATCGAGACGAACATGTATTAGACGAACATTGATATTTTGTTGAAATAACAAGAAATGCGTAGTTTCTTTTTTAAGTTCCTATGATTATTAACTTGACTACTTGATTAGTATTTATTCCACTTGATTAGTATTTATTCCACTTGATTAGTATTTATATATATTATACTACCGGTTCGCCCCGGCTTCGCCCGTGGTACCTACATATTTACGTTTTTTTTTTCATAAAAACTATCCTATCTCTCAAGCTGGATCGAACTGAACATGGTGTGCGAATTTTATTATAATCGGTTAAGTGGTTTAGGAGTCCATTGAGGAAACATTGTGACACGAGATTTATATATATTAAGATTGTTAAAAACAATAATCGCATTTATATATCTATAACTATTAAGACGGGGAAACGAACGACCGATTATTTTATAACTTTTTATGGAAATATCGCATGAAAGTCGGTAATATAAATCCTGATAAGCTATATAATAATTGTGGTATTATTTAGTTTTAATTTGAATGGTTATCGAACAAGAAAGCTTAGTAAATATTTATAAATAATTGAATTATTATTGTTCACAATAATTATGGTACCTATACTTTTTTACGTGACATACAAGCATTTTAACGTTAATTAACATAATATCTGATATCAACATAATATAATATCATCATGATTCAAAAGCACACTTCGAAAATGCTACGAGTTCTACGTACGTACGCGTAGCACGTGCTACGAAACAGCTACGTAGCTCAAGAATGAACTCAAAATTGTTTACACGGCTCTTGTACGCTATGCAGTCATTACCAAGATATTGTTCGCTAAATCCCCTTAATGACAAGACTCAAACAAACAGCTAAAATAGAACTAGACGTCTACGAATACAATTGATTCTGCGGCAGCGGCTCAGGAAGTGTCTGTTTAACTTCATCTCTTGTTCGCTTTGATCTCGCTCGTGTGGATTCTCTTTTGTATTCACTTAGCTACAATGTTTCATTATTTGTATTGTTTCTTAGCCTATTTGTACTATGCATATGTGAGGCTGTGTTGAATTAGAAAGATTCAAAGGCAACGAACGCGTTGTTAAATAAGTGAACTTTTTGGTATCGAGGTCGAACAGTAAAATATACATAGAATATACACTATGAAATTTATTTTACAGAAATCTGCGTCTAAGTATGTATGTCTATCTACTCTACAAACATATAAGTTACATTTTGATGCTATGTACGGCTATTAACTTGCTCTCAAATATAGGAATAAAACTTTCGTCGACATAAAAATCTTTAGCATATTTGATACCTATCTACTTCTTGGATAAATATTATTTTATCCCCTAGTACTTGAGCACATTTCAAAGAATTCTCCTCATCTTATTCTAAAATCCATTACTTCTTGGACCAATCCTGATGGATTCCAGCTTAAACATGAATGATTTATGTCACATAAGGTCCCTGTAAATCCGAGATTCGTTCAAAGCCGATAAATGTGCCTCAAGATGGATAGAGTAAGTTCCTGGGGTGAAGGCAAGATAAACTGCCAGTTTTTTGTTGTTTTAGACAATAGAAATAATAAATAAGATGTTTTCCCGTAAACATGGGAAATCGAGGGTATTTATAATGAAGGAGGCGTGTAAGTCGTTCGTTTATTTATATTGGTGTTGCGTAAAAATACACTAAAAAAGATTTACAATAATATATTTATTGTTATATACAGGATAAAATTTAATAATAATGCAAGAAAATATATACTTAAACGTAAAAATATTATTAATTTGCTTGCTCTAAATAACACAGATGTTTTTGCCTTGTATTCGTCATAACATTTTTGGCCTGCCTTGTGTGAATATCTATCGTTAAATTAAAATATATTTGAAACACCTCATTAATTTATTCCCTTCTCATTTAAAAACATTCAAATTAACCACACACATTCAATAAAACAATCACGTACTCAAACCCTTAAAAGACAACAATAACCTTCCTTTGACATATTCGTAAATCGTCCAAAAACCTTTCCCAGAGGTTTATTAAGCGTCTACGTGCCTTCAGAAAACTGTATATCCTTTGACTTGAACATTTCCCCTCTTAACTGATTCTAAGAACGCTATCCATAGCCTTAAATACTTTGACTGATGTATCTTATCCTGAATTAATTTGAAACAAGTGAGCTTGATTTACAAAGGGATTTTGGAGGGATGGACACGTTTGATAAAGAGGAATGCGGGGTTTTTGATTGGCATATTATGGTTTTATATGTAGTTATTTATTATGGAGATGGTAAAGGTAAATAAAAAGGTAAATAAATCATTTTTTAAATCATTTTTTAAAAAGGTAAATAAATCATTTTTTGAATCTATTAGGTAAAACATAAAAATAACACAAAGACAACAATTTCAAAATTAGTGAACATGTATTAAAAACTTAAGAAAGTGGAGCTAATCCTTGTGCTATTCTGTAAAACTATATATCTAATCGTACAAGTATTCAAAATAAAAAGCAATTTTAATAAGTTTCTATAAATAAGGATGATATTTTTCTTCTACTTCAATTATATTTCTATAGATACGTAGTAACTAATAGAAAGTACATACTTTATTAAAGACATTAATTACCATTAAAAAAAATTCAAGACTACATATCCATGAACGAATTCAAAAGCGATTATTAGTTTTACGGTTATACCAATTAAAATCCACCAATAAAAGCAAATATGTACCTTTAAAATCGCAGTTCGGTACACTACGTATCGAAGGCAACGTGATTCAAACTTAACGATGCAGCCTCATTTCCTCGTGAGCTTTGTCATCAGATCCACGTGTAAATTGGTTAAATATATGCCTTGGAAATAAATTGCTTTTAATAAAATTGGCGGTAGTGTATTGGGTTTTATAAGGTGATTTTATACGTATTTTTTAACTACTTTTTTCAAATTTCAACAAAACTTTATCACACGCTTATATTAATTTATTAAAAAGAGCATTTAAATATATAAAAATAAGTTAAATATAAATTATATTTAACATAGCCCGCCTTGTGTCTCAGACATAGTACATCGATTGTTTTATATCATATCGTAAATTTTCTTTTTTTTTATTGTCCATTACGTTTGGCTGCTGTACTTGGATTAAACATTCATAACATACATTATTTATATGAATATAATACAATACAACATAATAACAAAACAACATACATACCCTTCAAAAAAATATTTATATTATACAGGAAAAAGCTGCCAATAAACCTTCACTCACCATCACGCTGACGTCACTCGATTGACTTCAGTACGATACGATTTATATTTTGTATAGCTTTCTCTCAGCCCTCATTCCCACAATCGCAACGCTATAGAATGTAATTGAAAGCCCTTTGTGGGAAAAGAAACTCATTTAAAATTCGAATTCATCGAACAATTTTTTTTTCTGTTTTTTTTAATGTGTGGTCAAATGTAGCCAGCCAGTAACTGATTTTTTTAATGTTATTTTTTTATATGCAGTCGAATTTAGTCAGCCAGTAACTTATCGAGTTGAAAAGTGACTTGCATTAAAAAAATAATAAAACTAAATTCTGAGCTCAGCAAAATACTTTCAAGGGAAATCTAACCGTATCGAGAAATTCAATATGGCGCCATACAACGTCCATCGTGCTGAGCGACATAGCGTAGATGAGAAAAGAATAAACAACTACGAGCAAATAGCATGCGTATTTTTTTATAGCCAGCTTTGTTTCTGGCCAGTATTTTTGCACTTATATGGCCTCTATGGTTTCGAAATATTAAAGAAATAGTGAGTGTCGCGAACAGAATAAAATAGGTTTCACAGTGTGTCAAGGGATTTAATATACGTCACTCAAATAGGATAGCACGGGTATTAATATAGAAAGAAAAATGTGTTTTCTTTATGTTTTTCAGTGTCAGTGTAGCCAGGGGCTTTTATATTCACCGATATTATGTTTGGCAAAAAAATCTCTGTGTGGCGCAAATTAAATAATATTTTTGTAGCATTCAAATGCTTTTTAAATGATTTTTTTTAATATAAAAATAAATCAATGACGAAGCGGCATTCGAATCCTGCACATACAAAGCACATAAAAGAGAACTAAAAAAGAAGAAGAAATTCGATTGCTGAAGTTTGGCATAATTCTTTAAAAAATTGTCATAAAAGATTTCAGATAATACTTATCATCTTTAGCCATCCAAAAGAAATATATATTATAATAATTTAGTGAATATTTTATGAAGCGTCGCACGTTTGTTGTGGCGTCACGTTTTAGCTGTCAGCATAATTCAATTATTTCGATAAACAAATTCATCCGGTTACAGTATTTCAGTTTATCTGCTGATTAAACACTGTTTGCGTTCGCAACTATTGTACCGACTGACCATTGATTAAAATCACCGATATATTGGATTTGGTGAAACTAAACAAGCGCTCTGGTTTTGAATTATTGGATTCGCAACTTCAAACCTATTTGAATTTTTTATATATTTTTGTATTCGTTTCTATAATCCACGTATGTTTTAGTAGCAGTAGTTAAGCTTGTCGTAATTGTGAGAATGACACTGGTCTTAACAAATTAAAAAAAAATGAAAAAAAAAATGAACTGTCAAAATTTGGCGCCATTGTTTCGAACGCGTAATTTTTTTCATTTTTGAATAAATATAGTTAAGATAGTTATTATTAGCATATCCAATGATTATAATAGATAATTATTTTTAATAGTTATAATTAATAAGTTCACACTACAAGCCAATGCCTCGTTACACGGTTGAACGATCAAAGACGCCACACCTTCGGCGTCGGTTTGGTTATCTCATTTTATTAGTACCTTCACTCAGGCAAGGGTTTTCACTTTGATAATATGTGAACTTTTTTATTAACTAGATAGCCGCCAGTGGCTTTGCTTGTAATTCGTGTTATCGAGTGATTGCGTTAGAAGTTTTAGTTTATTCCATCTCTAAAGCTCATCAATAACAAGCGAAATATTACATGAAAACCAATACAAATCGAGTCAGTGATTTGAAGGTATTGTATGAGACAGGCAGTCACGAAAATTTCAGAATCTTAGAACATTGTATTTTCACTAAGTATATAGATTTTTCAATTCACGTAAGTCTTGTCACAGATAAAATAAATACGTTATGCAAATTCTACAAATAAAATGTATGCGGGCGACCCTACGGCCTACATAGTTTACATTACATACCCTTATCATTTCACAGCTTCTCTTCTTATTATAATAACCAGCTATTTCATCTCATCTCTACTAATATTAAAAATGCAAAAGTAACTCTGTCCGTCTATGTTAACATCTGAACCGCAGAACTAATTTGGATGAAATATAGCGCGAAGATAGTTTGAGACCTGAGGACACATGTTTTATCGAGAAAATTCCACAGGAACTATGCGGGCTTTCCTGTAACTACGGGCGAAGCCACGTGCGGTAAAATAGTAATGAAATAATCTTGTAACACATTAATTACATCCGCAAGTATTATTGTGTTACCTGTTTAAACTAATGCATAATGTAATGATAATTTGTAATGGGAACCCTACCAAATTAATATCTACTGATTTGTTTAAGTATTCCGTTTCAAACGATGATTTGAACGTCGGAATTCAAATGGTTTATCATTTAATGCTAATATCAAAGAGATAACATTTGCTTGTAATGGATGAATTGAATAGTAATGTATTTACTATTATGTTATTTTGAATTGACGCGTAGAAAATTCTTCTATAAAATAAGTTATTTTTAAATCTAATTCCGTTGATTAAACCATTGAAATCATGATTAACATTAGTTTTTGGAAATTATAGTTTTCATCCTTAAAATTTCTAGTTACTCAATCGTAATATCTTATACATAAAATTCTCGTTTCACAATGTTAGTCTGCATACTCCTCCGAAACGGGTGGACCGATTCTCATGAAATTTTCTGTGCATAATATCGGGTAAGTCTGAGAATCTCTTATATATAAAATTCTCGTGTCACAATGTTAGTCTGCATACTCCTCCAAAACGGGTGGACCGATTCTCATGAAATTTTCTGTGCATATCGGGTAAGTCTGAAAATCAGCCAACATCTATTTTTCATATGTACCACGGGCGAAGCCGGGGCGGACCGCTAGTATTTACATATTATTTAGTTACATTCAACACGGAAATCTTGACATTATCTATACTTACTTTAATATCTAGATATAAGCTTTTTCATACCTCTATTTCCTTAACTAAAGACATAAATCACTCAATTGTGAATGATAAAGAACCGTCCTACAGTCCTATCTCTTACTGATGCAATAAAAACCCGACATTCAGAGGAAATAATCAATTAGATCTTAGTGCTCATGAATTAAAAGGATAAATGTGTGAACTAGAGATCGAATAAAATTGATCCTCCATTTCTCGTGAGGGAATGTATTTCCTTCACTTCCTTTTCGCTAATGTACTTTCTTGGAGCTTTTATTGTGTTGGATATTACGTATTTATTGGTTATCCGGTATCGATATTTTTTAATTCTTCTGTTTTTGGCGGAAATGTGGTCTTGGAAATTAATAGCATTAATAGAAGTTATTTATTATTTTTTCGGTATTTTATTAGTATTTTGTAGGTAGGTATATTTGGAATTTATTGTACCTATCTATTAGATATTAAACAAAATTAGTCATTGTTGTACAATGTCGTTACTAAAATCACACCTAAATTAAATCTAGTTTAATGATTAAGTTTGTATTTGTTTGTCATAAAACTTACACGCGATGGAATATTTTTAATAAATTTAAAGTAGGTATAATAAAACTTTCATGTGTTTTAAACTGATTTTAGTCATAAAATAAAAATAAAAAAATAAAATAAAATTTATTAGCAACTTCAAATATAACATTACAATATTGCTCTGCCTTTTGAACTAGGTAAAATTACCTGTATCTCAGAAGGCAGTGCCTTCCCTTACAAATAAAGTCATATTTAAACAGACTATCGAAAATAATAATTACATCCGAAAATATAATTAGGTAACTCGTTTATAACAGAACAATGTTATTCCAACACTACATTTTTAAAACTTCCATTCTAATATAATAGTACAAAAATAATCAACCCTACCTTTACTATAGGTACCAACGTAGCAAATTAGGCAATCCGTTTATAAGCCATAATGAAGCCAATTTCTAAGCTTTATAAGCACTTATAGTTCAAATTATAACGAACTCAAGCTGCTAGAAGCTTCGAAGTTTATTGTAGTTTTTGTCTAAATATTACAAAAGGATGACCTAGATAGCAAACAATGAGAAACTGTTTGTAACCTATACCATTATGTGTTGATTGAAAGTGAGCTAAACATTTGCCCGATCTAAGATGGTTTATGTTTTTCAGTATTTCATGATTATAGATTATAGATTATAGTATTTTCCTGAAGTACTATAACAGGTATGTCATAATTCTGTAATAGGTTGTTAATCCCAAATTAAAAAAATGGGAAATCCCGCGCAATGTTTATATAGCAAGATGTAAACTAAAGTTTTCAGTTTTTCTCACAAAAACGCATTTTTTTTCTGTTTTACTGCAGTTGGAATATACACTATATTCCACCTGCAGTAAAAGTATATAGCTAACGTAAATCTAATATTCTAATATATATTATAAAGGCGAAAGTTTGTAAGGATGTATGGATGTATGGATGTTTGTTACTCTTTCACGTAAAAACTACTGAACCGATTACAATGAAATTTAGCACACATATAGAGGGTAACTTGGATTAACACATAGGATAGTTTTTATCCCGGAAATCCCACGGGAACGGGAACTATGCGGGTTTTCCTTTGCAAACGCGGGCGAAGCCGCGGGCGGAAATCTAGTCCATAATAAATCGTAATTCTTATTATGTGAGATGGTAGCAATTACTGATGCGTTTGTTGATAATAAAATCAAAAAATATACCGACTTTCATAAAATATTATATCAAAGCTGATATGAACTACCCTGAAACATTAAAATAATTATGATATTACGAGGCGTAAAAAATATGATATTACGTATTAAAGGATAATTCTGGAAATGTCTAGGCAAGTTGTAAAAAGTTACAAAATGTAAACAATACGACATATTCAATACTAGAGGTCCGCCCCGGCTTCGCCCGTGGTACATATTTCGTAATAAAAGGTAAGGTAATAAAAGGTCGTAATGTCCTTTCTCGGGTATCAAAATATCTCCCTACCAAATTTCATGCAAATTGGTTCAGTAGTTTAGGCGTGATTGAGTAACAGACAGACAGACAGAGTTACTTTCGCATTTATAATATTAGTATGGATTGTTATATTGGATGTTTTCAGATAGTTAGTACCATTATACTAGAAAGGAACAATAACATTTTTTATATTAGTTAAGTACAGAATATTCTTTATATACACACACACACACACAACACACATAATATTATATTCACACCCACCTTAATTGAACCATTATCTACCTGACGTTATAATAATAAACATTTTTATTTACAGAAACTGTTGATGTTATTACAAGTTATATTAAGAATACAATGTTACTCGCACGTGTACGTTGAATTAAAATTAATTGCTACTTATTTTCCAATAACTATGTAAATAAAATATCTAATACTAGCTGTGCCGCGCAGTTTTACCCGCATTGCTCCACACCTATTTTTGTTAGTGTGATGTTATAATATAGCCTATGGCCTTCCTCGATAAATGGACTATCTA
Organism: Colias eurytheme; assembly: GCA_907164685.1. NCBI lineage: Eukaryota > Metazoa > Arthropoda > Insecta > Lepidoptera > Pieridae > Colias > Colias eurytheme. The sequence continues at coordinate 537 of CAJQZN010030599.1, read as the reverse complement.
ACAGTGAAATAATTTTTCAAATCGAGCGTATGGTTCCTTAGATTTGCACGTTCAAGCAAACAAAATCTTCAACTTTACAATATTAGTACCGATTGAAAACAAAAGATTACTCAAGTTGACATAAAGGTCCCACACTCGTTATAGAGCAGGCTCCAAGGAGATGTTCGTTTGCAAAAATCGCGGACCTAAATCTGACTTCTGATATATATTGTATAGATCCCAGACATCCTATAGACAGATGTTGCCAACCAGTTTTGTGGTCCCCCTGCCCGCACCCCGGTAATTAAATATGGCATACAAAGAAAAAAATAAAAATTTCCAAAACATTCCGTGTGGGGTATCAAATGAAAGAGCTTATTGAGTAGATCACGAATATATAGCATACTATATACATTTCTTACACTTTCTCTAAGATTTTTTAGAAAATTTACGAAAATGGTCCATTTTTGAGTTAACTTTAAACCACTATAGATTGAAAACTCATGAATATATTTTTTAAATTATTATTTTAAATAATTAACAATAGTCCATTGTTTA
>CAJQZN010030598.1:0-12373 GCA_907164685.1 Colias eurytheme | reverse complement strand
TAAGCTACCAAAAATATCTTAAAAACGTCGAAGTTTCTTTAAGTAATAATAATATAAAAGCTTTTTGGTCGTATATTTCCGCCAAAAGAAATTCTAAAGGTATAATACCGGAGGAAATGCTTCTTAATAATGTTGTTTATTCCTCTCCTGCAGATATATGTAGTGCCTTTGTTGAACACTTTTCTTCCGTGTATACCAAAAGTAATTGGATTAATTTAGTACAGCTTATAGATGAAACTTCTCCTCGAAATAATAGTTTGGATAGAATTGTATTGGATAACGCCTCAGTGATAAAATCCTTTAGAAAATTGAATATCAATAAGAGCGCTGGACCCGATGGTATCCCTCCTGTTTTCGTTTCTCGTTGTGCTGATTGCCTTTCAGTGCCATTAAACATAATATATAATAAATCTTTAAATAGCGGTTATTTTCCCTCACAGTGGAGGACATCTAATATAGTTCCTATTCCTAAAAGCGGCGAAGCTAGAGATATTCAAAACTACAGACCCATTTCACTGTTATCTGTGTTTGCAAAATGCTTTGAATCGCTGATATACCCATATTTAACATACCACTTAAAGGCCGAATTAATACCTGAACAACATGGTTTTCGTAGTGGGATGTCTACCTTAACTAATCTGGTCACTTACACTGATGATTTGTGTGATGTTATTGATAGAGGTCAAGAAATAGATGCAATATATATGGATTTTAGTAAGGCATTCGATAAGGTGGATCATTCACTGCTGCTTAAAAAGTTGTCAAGGGTTGGTATTCATGGTCTAATGTTAAAGTGGTTTGCAACTTACCTAGGCAATAGAACGTCAAAAGTTACGGTTAATGGTTATGAATCGCAGCCATTTGTAGCTACTTCGGGTGTTCCCCAGGGCTCGCACTTGGGGCCTATTCTGTTTTTAATTTTTATTAATGATTTGTCCTATGAAATTAATCACTCAAAATTTATACTATTCGCGGATGACCTTAAAATATTCAAAAATATACATAATACAGAGGATGCTAAACTTCTTCAAGACGATCTAAATCGAATCTCAGAATGGACAGTATCTAATAAGCTACCGTTAAATATAAATAAATGCAAATTTATAAAATTTTCCAAAAAGTTACGACCTCAACCATCTTCGTATTCCATAAATAATATCATCCTTGAGGAGATAACCCAAGTGCGAGACTTAGGAGTAACATTTGATAAGAAATTAGGTTTTATTCATCATATTAATAATATAGTAACGAAATCTCTAAAACTTCTTGGGTTTGTATGGAGAAATTGCAAAATGTTCAAAAGTGTGCTGCCTATAAAAATTGTATATTGTTCATTAGTAAGATCTCTCTTGGAATATTGCTCACCAGTCTGGAATCCATCTTATCGATGTCACATAAAAAGACTTGAGTCTGTACAGAAAAAGTTTCTTTATCTACTTACTTTTCATCAGCAAAAACTTAAATCTTTAAAATCATACGACCTCAGATTAAACTTTTTTAAAATGGAAAGTCTTAAACATCGGAGATGGATGGCAGATCAAATGTTGTTATATAAAATTGTTACAAATTCGTATATTTGTCCTAATCTTCTATCAAAAATTAATATAGCTGTTCCAAGGAGATACTCTAGGAAAACCAATGTATTTTTTGTCAAAAGATATAGAACCAATTTAGGCTTCAACAGCGTCATTGCTAGAGTTTGTCGGGAACATAATAGATTATTTAATAGCACAAAAGTTGACATCAACTTTCTTAGTTTGTTTGCATATAAAAGCGTTTTACATAAAAATTATACTGATGAGAATAATGTTTTCTGATTAGAATTTATACTACGATTAGAAGCTATAATTTGATACAACTCAAAAATGCATGTTGTATTTGCCTGTAATTGGATCTACATCTTGCTATGCATGCTAATTTATGTCACATACTCAAAATATATTATAAATATAAGATGTACATCTGTTGGCAAATCAAATAAATAAATAAATAAATAAATAAATAAATAAATAAACAAAGAGTTCACCGACACTGACCTTGACTATTATAAAGACAACGCAAGAAGTCCCAGACTATAATACTATAGCTAGTAATAAATACAGTACACACGGCATGATAAATATAACCTTTTCCCTGGAAACTACAATTGTATGTTACAGGAAGCCACAAACATTACCGTGAAGCGTCTTCATTTACAAGGGCTTGACACTCGCGTAAACGGAGCAATATTTCCCGCTCCTTGACCCCTAATGGTGAGTTTATTTTGAATGTCACAATCAAGGTTATTTAATACCGATAAAATTAATTTTCTGCTGACATCCCTGAGAAATTGCGTAACGTTGCTCTATTCTTGCCCTTCTGAGAAAATTATTAGCATCCGGAAAAATAATATGACGAAATTATTTGTATCCAATGTGACAATAATATTTATAGAAAATAATGACATTCGTGTAATGTTAATGAAAACGACCAAAATATTATTTTTTTTAGTCGAATACCTAAGAATAATTTTCATTCGAATACAACGAAGCCTTGACAAGATTTATATTTTTCGGTTGATGATTATTTGGATTTAATCTTAATTATAAAAGCAATTTTTCAAAAGATAAGAATGAATTGAACACGTTCGATATTCCTTTTTATTAAAATAAAGCTGTATTTGGAAACAGATTAGTTACTTTTTGTAACAACTTCGATATATTCATAACAACTGATATTTCGACTTCCTTTAAATCTATAATCTAGCAGAAAAAGGCATAGTTTGTTAATGACAGTGATGTTAATAATTCTTATGTTATTTTTGACTTGTTTTTATTATTTTTCACCAGAATCAAACGCCACATCGGTGTTAACAAATGGGAAAACAATAAAAACGCATCCCTGCGGCGACGAAGTGGAAAACTACGTGTGTGATGATAGACTCTAATTTTATACCTAATTTTTCCTAATTCAGCCTTAAATATATGACTATTGTGTACTTCTCAAAACCTCAACTTTAATATTGTAATAAAAAACTATTTTTATGTGAATATCTACTACATAGATGTATATGTACATAATATTTTTATAGTAACCGGTTTCACATGACGACAATACGCATTCTCTACCCTCATTACAGTTAATTATGATGTAATTTATTTTATGCAATATATTATGAAGAATTGAATAAAGTGTTAATGTTTGCAATCGAGTTTTATTATTTACGGAAACCCTTTAAAAAAATAAATCAGAGTACATCTACGAGGGTCTCATTAATACCATTGATCCAGCTACGAACGTGCTACGAATCCTAATTCTGATAGATATCAAACGGTTTGTGCTGCTCTTTGTTTTTATAATACGCACGAGGTTTTTGCAGTATAATTAAATTCGTGATACGTGTTGTGAAGCTAATTTTATTTACAAACGATATAGCCAATTTGGAAATGAATCTATTCAAATAAATAGAACCTTTTATTAAATGAAATAAAACCCATAGGTTTTCTTCAAACAAAACTATCAAAACTTTCTTCACCTTCTCTCTCCATCTCTTTTGATTAAATGAATCCAAAATACGATTAGGTTCGTTAATATAGTTAGATGAAGAACAAAAAAAACGATCATATCACATTAGGAGTCGGGTTGAACGTTTAAAATCTCTAACAAACGTCAAATTTAATGGTAATACATTTGGGTTCGGTTTCGTCCAAATTAGGGATTCAGGTAACTTTCAGACATTATATACATTATTTTGGATACAGAAAGTACTTAGTTTGACAAGTTTCTAATAAAATAATTCATTGTAAACTTAGCTAATACATTAAATTGTGATTCTCTTTTAACTTAACTGTAGCTTACAATAAAACTCTGTAATTCTTTTCCAAATAGTGTCGAAAACGTGTCAGCATGCGCGGGTGGACAAATAGTTTTTGTTAGCTCGAATGTTCCAATAATAGGGATCGACAAATATTTTATTAAGTCACTGGCCTTGTCATCAGAGAAAATAATATGAGGCTTCTATTGTACCTAAATTAAAATATTTTTATGACGATTGTTACAACTGGAGTATGATTTTAAGCTGTTTTCAAAACAATTTTAGCTCTGAAACAGAAGACGAACGTAACACTGAATTCTTCACAGAAGTTTAAATACGAACCAATCGATACTTGATTCTAAGCATCAACTTTCTGTAAAGAACACAGATAATCATACCCATTCTAACCCAAAGCGGTACGGAATAGAATACTTTTTATTTAGTCAAAAGCGGCTTAAAACATTCATTGAATCTATTTTTTCATTCCCTAATGGATTTATTCTCAAATCATAGTGTTGTGACAGCAGCTCATATTTATTCATATTAAATTGCCAATAAATTTGATGAACTTCGTAGATATGGAAAAATTGAATTCCTGTGTTAGTCGCTAGTAATATTAAGTTATTTATGAACATTTAACAATGAAAATTCTAATACTTGTATACGTAGTATATTATTATTAGTCTGTGTAGTATATTATTATTAGTCTGTGCTAATATGTACTATTAGACGAAAATAAACACGTATGTAAAATTAATATGGAAAGTAAGCACATTCATGGTTCAAATTCATTCATTAATGTACTCAAATGAATTCATCAAAATTCAAGATTTTTAAAGCAAATGGATAACATCTCTTGACACAATATTGGATAGGTACCAAGTTTTTGAAATGTTGTTTGAAAGATGAACTTCAATGAATCATTCCGCATATCATCCTAAAGTTAACAATACACAAATATAGCTTGGAAAGGGCCAAGAAATAAAAGCCAATTATTTTTAATAGAAATGATTTTACAACAAAAGCATAGTCTATTTAATTTCTCGTACAAACTGGCATGTTATTTCCGGCGTCCTTTTAATGAAAAGCATAATTAAATATTATGGCTTTTGTAAAGATATCTACAGATGTGACATGTTTTTTCAATTGTGTTGGAGGGTATGGTGCTGTGATATAAAAGGTGGTCATATAAATATAATGGTAAGAACAGTACAGCGAAAAAGCCGCTACGTTAAAAAAAGTTTTTTCTGCTTAATTAAATTTCTTATTTTTGTCACCTTTTAACCTTAGTTATTTTCCTAAATAATGATGATATTGTTGAAGAGTACGTAATAGGCTATTAGGAAATCCTAATTTCAAGGAAGGTCATACATAGCTACGTCATGTTTGAATTCGCCTCCTGTATTTTTAAAAGTATACATTGGAGTATTTCCAATAATTGTTATTTTATTAACCTTTACTTTTACACTGTTGTGTAGCTGTAAAAACAGCTTCACACTCCATTAATTTTGTTGTTTGGTAGATTTTGGGTTATTATTCTTCCCTGAAGAACTTTTGTGAAATTCCTGAGAGCCTTCATTTGAATAATAAATATTTTAAACAATACCTTTTTGATTTGGAATGTAATGTGTTTTAATTTTCTATAGAATTGATGTGATTAGATATAAACACGATAGTAATAAGGTATTTTGTACAAGATTCTCATTTTTATCCTTCTCGTTGCGTCAATCGAGATTGATAAATGGTCTTCGCGATATTCGTTTACTCAAGATATACCTCTAATATTTTATCGCCCTGAAATTTTTTATTTTTAATTTTATTAAAAAAAATTGTTTCCTTTCGATATTAATAATATTATGCCAAACTTACTATTTTCAGAGACTTATAGAATACTAGTGGTCCGCCCCGGCTTCGCCCGTGGTACATATTTCGCAATAAAAGGTAGCCTATGTCCTTTCTCGGGTATCAAAATATCTCCATACCAAATTTCATGCAAAATGGTTCAGTAGTTTAGGCGTGATTGAGTAACAGACAGACAGACAGAATTACTTTCGCATTTATAATATCAGTATGGATTAATTAAGTTACAAATTTTCGTTCGAAGGATGTGTAATTCAACCTGCAACTCATTTTGTATTGAAATTAATTCAAATTGGAGTTGATTAACATTTCTAGGTAGATCACATCTCACAAAATTTTTGTTTTACCTTTTACCTAGTATTGTGGTTACTTTCTTAAATACGCAATATATCCCTATTATTTTTTAGATTTTACATTAAACTATGGATCGGGATGGTTTTTATTTATTTCTGAGATTTACGAAATTTGTTATGTATTTTGCTATTCAAGCTTAGGTACTGTGTCCTACCGGGCCAGACATTTTTAAGCTATTGCATAGCTTCTATCGCAGGCCTTAAGCGCAGGGATCGAATCCAGAAATTCCGTAACGAAAAAACCTCATGCTCCCCACTCCGACGGGCGCGGAGGTGTGGCTTGAAGGCATAGCATAAAATAGCTTTACCGCGGCAGTCCCCGAGTGCCACACGTCTTTTTTTTTCTTCGTCTCCATCGGGAATCGAACCCAGGAGCTCTCGGTGCTACGCTCACACGTCAACCACTGTACCAAGGAGGCGGTTTTATTTTCCGCTAACTTCTAAGTTCTAGGTATATAATACGCCAAGAATCCAATTGATATCAAATTCGTTATAATTAAATTATTTAGCTTTATACCTAAATTTATTACCTAGGCTTATTACCTACAAGAATATGGGCAGAATTTTTAATTATGTCTTCAAATATGAATGAATTTTGAGCAAAACAGGTCTCCCGGGTAAAATAATAACTTTGCTCTGACTATGTCCCTGGGAAAAGCTGCCAGTATAATTTAAGTTATCGTGTATAACATATGAGACTCTTAAGTATTACTGGAACAATTTTGTCGTAAAAATACGTCCATAAATAATATTTAAATAACGAATTAGGAACACGCTTTGTTTTATGTAACAGTGTATTATGCATAATAGTAGTAACCAGGAGGTAAATAGATTTAGAATACTTAATATATTTTTTTTATTTTATAAATGAATGTTTTAAAGGCTCATGTAGGTACGCCATGTTTGTATGCGCTGTTAAATAAATATAAGTTAGTGAAATTAGCACTCAAAGTATGTAAGGAAAACATTGGTTTTGATTTTAAAAGTATTTTTCTCAAATATAACTAAATATAATACAATTATTATGTGGGCCTACTATTGGTTAAGATGCTTTCCCATTCTCGTCTCTCCAAGGACCACTTAATGTGGCTCGTTAGGTTATCTCCTAGGACATTCTTAGGGTCGATAAACCATAAAATTTAACAAGGGCATTAGTCTACCTACATTTGACCGCAATCACACCTCTAGGAAAGTGTGGATGTATTCAATTAATCGTGCTACAGTTACTTAAATCTAATTGGCTCATATTATTGAACCTTACCTAATTAACCTTTGCTATATAATACACAATTATGTTCTATATTTGTGTCAGTTATAATTACCATTCACCGAATATCAAGCTAAAAGTTCGTCATTAAGATAATCATCAACTAAGTTGATTTGGTAACAATATCTGAGACAAAGGTAAGAAACACAATCTGTTTTCTACAAAATCATCGATCAGTAACTGAATATTGTACACGTGTTCTTAAATTGTATACATTATACAAAGTTCAAAATCGTAATCCGTTAATCATTATTAACATGTATATACACATAAGGTTGAATAACATTTACTTTAACAAAGCAATTGTTTGGAATATAAAGTAAATGGTACATTCGTGAACCTCATATTTAACCAGTCAAGAGTAAATTTGCTGAACCAGCTGCAAATGTTTTTGAATTAATGAAAAATCACAGAAAATGTATTAATAATTCAATTATTGAAAAAAATCATGAGAGGTTATTTTTATCTGCGATACAATCACAATAACAAGGAAATATTAAGGTTACTACTATCTTTTCTTTTTGTTTATACTTCTGTTTATACTTATATATACATAGTATGTTTAAGACCTAAAAAAGTAAAAACTATTCGCAATATATATGTAAATGCGTATTTTCATACATAGCTTCAACCTTTACCAGAATTCTATTAATCCTAAATTAATTCAGATTTACTAAAGAGATGACTAGTACAGGAGTTTTTGAATAAGCATTGTGAGCCAGTTCGCATCTTTCATTAAATCTCGAAACAAAGGCTGCCCCACAACACAATGCGGCTAATGTCTGATCTCTTTACTTTACAAGTGAAAACTTCTATGAATTATTTGCTAATCCTTTATTATTGTTATACGGTGCAAATAAGATACAAAAAGTTCCATAATTTAGATTTATATTATAACTAGCTGCTCCCCGCGGTTTCACCCCCGTGGCTCCCCTCCTGTTGGTCGTAGCGTGATGATATATAGCCTATAACCTTCCTCAATAAATGAGCTTTCTAACACCGAAAGAATTTTTTAAATCGGACCAGTAGTTCCCGAGATTAGCGCGTTCAAACAAACAAACAAACAAACAATCAAACAAACAAACAAACTCTTCAGCTTTATAATATTAACTGTATAGATTCTTGTATCATGTCAGTAAGATACCTCATCTAGATCTATATTTGAATAATTATAAAATACTACAAAATATTTAATAAAAAGCTTTTTCTATGATGCATCATAGAGGGTCGTTGACGGGAAACACTTGTGTATGGAATATAATTCGTGTGAATAAAATAAAACATTACCTACACTTTTTATTAACCTTTAGGTATTTTATATCTTAGGAATTTTAACTCCAGTCCCTGTTCTATATGTGAATTATGCTCAGTTTCCTTTATTTATTATTTCTCATTATTGTCTCTGAGTCATTTTTCTTGGTAATGATGAACAAAAGTTCCAGTGTAAAAAGTTTACTTCTTTTAATAGCACTTTTTAAATTAGTTTTTACTCGCACAACAAATTAAAAACTTCAACACTTTTATTGCAAATTTTTAAGCATTAATCTATCATTTAATGTATTTTTTTTAACTGTGTTGTATATTATGTACTAGAAATTCGACGCCATATACGCATAAAATTTCATCAAAGTAATGCTATTTCAACTTAGATTTTCTTTGAATTTTTGAATAAAAGTACTTAAAATTCCTCGGAAACTTTTAAGGATGTCTCAGTGTCTCTATTGTTGTATACTTTTTAAGAAAACTTCTTATTTTAAATTCCGTGTAAACTACTAAGACACGAACGTCCCGCATCGAAAAAATTGAAACACGCCTCAGGTTATTGGCTATTAAACAAACTGGACAATGAAAATCAAATTGTTACTAATTTAGTTTTCTTAAACGAGCTCCTAAAGAATAACAGGAACAAGTCAAAATCACTTTAAAATCGATACGGCCTCTTAATTTAATTTGTGTCAGATTCCAAAACACCATTTTTATCTAATATATTGTTTGTGTTTTTCAAGTGAATAACTTCGTATTGACAAAACATTTCCAACATTGGTACTTTGAAAAATAAACAAGATAAAAGGACATATAAATGGCGTGTACCTGTAAGTTATGGTGCGCGATTGTTTGCTATAAATTGCAACCGGTTCATATATTGTTTACAAAATTGAAAATATGTACGAGATTCGAGAATAAAAGTATCTAAATTTCATACAGTTTAACCGAACATTATTAACCCTTGAAAGTCTTATACTACAAAATATAAGAGTTAGGGCCGATTTTTCAATGCTTGGATAAAACTTATTCGTCGAATAATGTATAAAACTACCATTTTAAAAACGTACCTATTCTAATTGCCCGTATTTCAGTTTACGTGACATTTTAATATTATCGTGTAATACTTTATTGGACGGATAAGTTTTATCCAAGCATTGAAAAATCGGCCCTTAGTGAATTAGTCTGAATCACGCTAAGAATAAAATCACCCAAATAATATTTTTAAAAGTCGCTCATTTGCATACTCTTTGCTTTCTGCTATGACATGATTTGATACTTTAAGCCCTCAAAGTAGATAATATTATATGGCTTCAGGTAGGAATGTTGTAAACTATCCTATTATATAATAATCTAATATTTTTAGGTTAAAACTCACGACAAACTTAGAAAATAGCTCTTACCTTTAACATACAAACTCCACAAAGTTCATTTAAGGACCGAAAGTTTATGATGTGGATCATAATAAATATTTATGAGAATGAACACCCAACCGGTCTTCCACAAGAAAAGATTTATTTGTAAAGAATATTGTCTCTTATACTATAGAAAATATTGCCTAATGTCATATAAAATTCCGATTTTTATTTTTAGGTTAAGTGAAAGCAAACAAGTAGCTACGCTTGTCACTCGTAGCGTGCTACGACGCTACGAATGACAAGCGTACTTACCTTTAAGTAAACAGGCTTTTTTGCTCACACGGTTGTTAAGGCTCATTTACACGTCGCAAATTTCTTGCCTGTTGCAAATCTACATTTAAATGAAAGCAATAAACGACTTACATAGTATAAACAAAACGTATAACATTATTGATAATATATTGATTTGAGAAACTTAACAACTTTTGATTCAAGAATTTTCTTGGTGTTTTCATTTCCTTTTTTTTACTTATAGCCATTTTAGTTAATGAAAGTCGATTATTGCGCCTAAAGTATCGCGTTCATTATTGCCCTAGAATTTTTAGGAAAATGGTATCATGTAAATAGGGATATAACCGAACAATATTTTATAAGAATTAAAGATTAAGCATCAACTTTATTAACCCATACTCGTTAACCAACATATATTTGCCTTATAAAGTTTTAAGCAGGTAATTTATATTTAAGTTCAGCTGCTCTGTTGTCACTGATAATAAGTTTTGAGTGAGTGCGGCCAACCCTTTTAGCAAACACCCTATTATTATTCAATTGTTTGTTTTATACATACCTATTTGCGAATGTGTTTATGAAAATATATTTTAGAAAACGACAACAGACATTACATTCGATGAAATAAACCATTTTCTATATTTTAATTAAAATAATATATGTAAACTAGAATTCCGCCCGCGGCTTCGCCCGCGTTTTCAAAGGAAAACCCGCATAGTTCCCGTTCCCGTGGGATTTCCGGGATAAAACCTATCCTATGTGTTAATCCAAGTTACCCTCTATATGTGTGCTAAATTTCATTGTAATCGGTTCAGTAGTTTTTACGTGAAAGAGTAACAAACATCCATACATCCATACATCCATACATCAATACATCCATACATCCTTACAAACTTTCGCCTTTATAATATATATTATAATATTATATATTATATATATTATATTATATTATGAATTATGATATTATGATAGGTATTGCTCAATGATAATATACTTAATATCTGATTATACATTGGGATACCCCAAATGGGATTGATATCTAGGAATGGAAATAAAAAAAAACAAGAAGCTTAATATATTTCTCTTTAAATTCAATCAGTTTATTTCCTGCTCTCAAAGCACCATATTATTGATTTTACCACTGAGCTATCCTACCCGCCTTATATTATAAAAAACGATAATGCAAGGCTTTTTTGTTTTATAAACAGTGGTTTATAAACGGGCTTAAGAGTCTTCAGATATCTTTCCTCTTTACTTTTACTTTTAATTCCCTTGTATTTGACATGTGGAATAAAATTATTTCTCTTAATTCCATAGCATTTTTTATTATCCCTTATAAATTATGTATTTTCTGCACTAAATATACTGAATGTCGCCTCCACTCTTAATAAATTGTGTTATTTAGCCTTGCGACAAACTCGATATGGTTTACATTAAGCTTTATCCCTTACACTAATAAAATATAAATGGAATTTTCTAATAAAATATTTACAACTGCCGCTTATGGCTTCGTTCATTGTAAGCTGGAAAGTGTAAAATGAATTTTAGTTTTTATTTAATATTCGATGAAATAATAAATGCAAGAGCTACGTAGATTTATAATGTAACTATTTTTTTTTTTAATTTAACGGCGTAATACACGCAAATGTTAATGTTCATCAACAAAAAGAAACTACATAGGTATTTCTTATTGTTAAGAATGTTGATAATTAATGCCACCGGAATACTATTTCAAATAGCAATTTAAAGTAAAATTACAGGGCTTTAAAATATGCGAAACAAAGCTATCGTAATTTAGTACAAATTCATCTCAAACGAGCGGAAGAAAGGCAATCAATTTCAAGTAAAAAGAAGGCCATAGAAAAAAACCCAAGACAAAGGATCGATCACATCGAAAGGAAAAAAAATATTTATCAGAAAATTTGTTGTTCTCTACATGAATGGAATATGATATTATTGTGGATAAGTTAGGAGAGTAGATATTTTTGCAGTATTAATTTCACTTGAAAACTTTGATGTTTTTATTAGGTATATTAACATCAAAATTAAATTGGACTTGAGAAGGTATTTTATTAAGATGAAAGAGAAAAAACAACTATTTAGAAGATTTTCACTAAGGGCACGGATATACATATTATCGAATTAGCTTATGCAATGGGTAACGTGTTGATTCTGTAGCTTAGTAGATATT
>CAJQZN010030595.1:0-25519 GCA_907164685.1 Colias eurytheme | reverse complement strand
GTGTTCGTGTTGGTGTTCGTGTTGGTGTTCGTGTTGGTGTTCGTGTTGGTGTTCGTGTTGGTGTTCGTGTTGGTGTTCATGTTCGTGTTCGTGTTTGTGTTTGTGTTTTAATTTGTTTTTATTAATCATCATGTAAATTCAATTTTTGCACTTGCCAAATTTAGATTAAAATTTTTCGATTGCTTTTCGAAGCTTTTTGAATAAGAAAATGAAATTTTCAGGGTAGCTATCTGATTGATAAAGCAAGTTTTAGAAAGCCAAACGGAAAACTTTTTATGTGATTTTATTTTTTTACGGGCCCTTGAAGTTGTCAACATACTGCGTTATTTTATCTTTCTTGGCATTTAATTATTTTTTTTATTCCATTCAAAGATCTAACGATAGTAAATATTACCATACTGAATTGGCCTATCTTTCAGCTTAGCACACAAAAAAAATCAAGCATCTTCCGCAATAATTGACGTCACCATGAGTGAAAATCTCATCGTACTCGGCGATAGGTGAAAAATTGAAAAAAAACGTCATAACTCCGAAAATACGAAAAATCGCATTACATATATGGGGGTGATTCGGATAGCCCTCTAGGTCCTCTACCTCCCAGCTTCAGTATATCACTACTTTTTGGGTCTGTATATATATTTTTTTAATGTATGTACACCGATTACTCCGAGGTTTCTTAACCGATTTACATGATTCTTTTTTTGTTCGATGCGGGATTGTGTCGAATTGGTTCCATTAAAAATTTTATTCGGATAGGCCCAGTAGTTTTTATTTTATGAGCATTTTTGTCTGTACTCGAAGACTTAATTGAAATGTAGCAAGTAACTTTGATTCACTTCCCGGTAACCGATTGAGCTGAAATTTTGTATACGTATGTAAATTGGATAGCGATGAAACATTATCATAACATAGAGCTGATTTGATGGTGGAATCGGAAGGTGGCCATAGGAACTTAGTAATATATTGACTCAACTTTATCGAGATTGGGCTCGTTTGATTCGTGTTGAAAAATACACTAAAAAGTATTAAATAAAAATAACTGCGTTAAAAAAAACGGAGCCTCTAATTATTGTTGCACCATCGTTCAAATGCTCTTCAGCCGTATAGGTAATTCCTCGTACAGTAGATCATATGCGTTGTCGCAGCATTCTGTTGAAGTAAATATTTAATATAAAAAGTATGATAGACAATTTAATCATTACGGGAACAAAAATAACATGTTACTTTTGTACCCATAGGGCTATGTTACTTTTGTACCCGTCTACATTTTAGCAAAGACTAGCTGTTGCCCGCAGCTTCGCCTGCGTGGAAAAGATAAATTTACATGATACAAATTTTCATCCCCTATTTTACCCCTTTAGGGGATGAATTTTCTAAAATCCTTTCTTAGGGGACGCCTACGTTATGACATCTACCTGCATGCCAAATTTCAGCCCGATACGTCCAGTGGTTTGGGCTGTGCGTTGATAGATCACTATATCAGTCACCTTTGAGTTATATATATAGATGTGCAACAAAAATTTAAAACGAAACGTGCTACATAAAAATGATTATAAGCAATGTACAATCACTCTAATCAAGAATGGATATGCAAACTTTCAGGTTTCAATCATCATTTTAAGACTACGTAAACGTTCAATAAAAAAATGTCGAAAAACTTACTTTTGATTCGTGAAAACACGTTGCGTCCTGTCACACAGCCTAACAGCGCAAAGCGCAAGCGGCGACTGAATACAATTAAGGGGGACACTACCGGCTATCGCCTGACGGAGGCTAAGCGGTGTTCGTCCATTGGATAAATCTAGAGAGCATTTGTTACTTTCGACCCACCGTTACTTTTTACCCGGTCTCCCCTACAATTTATGAAACCATCGTATAAAATTCATGAATATTAAATTTTCCACTACAGAGGATAATCAATTTCCACTGTAGTCCTAGAACCTCAGTTTGACATTAAATCGTTAATACGAACGTTTTAAAGGAAAAATCCATTCAATGTCTGTTGCTCCTGCATAATAGACGTTAACAGACGTATGAGTTATTTTGAGAATTGAATCGCAATGCATTCAGCCTTGGCCTAAATAGTTCGGTTCAAAGATTTACAAAGTTCCCACTGAAAATGCAACGTTAGACGTAACCCGTAGGTCATAAGAGCTATCCTCTAGAGGTACAAGTCGTTTCTCATAACCTCACAACTCTAAGACTTATTTTGCACCAAAGGTTGAAGTCATCTTGATTGATGCTGGGTTTGATATTTCAGGTCAAGTAAGATTTATGTTACGACTAAATGGTTAAATTTATTTGTTAAACATATGTGTAAGTTAGCTTACATGTTTGAGTATTTATTGTAAGTATTTGTTTAATTGTTCAATAAATGAAATAATTACGATCAATTGGAATGCAATCAGTTCAATCGGAATGCTTTTTGTTAACCATAGTAATTTTAATTGCGACCATGAATGTAGTTATTATTTAGTATTATTATTGTTAAAGTAAATGAAACAAATTGTAATTTTTATTTATATTTATTGAAGACGTACAATTAACTTATTTAAAGAAATTTAGAAGATATTTACAAGGTTAGAAATACTTGGAAAAATGGTTTTAGTTTTATATAAATAGAATTAAAATATTTAAATAAATAACAATGAATTAAATAAAATTTACTAATATCTAATTATTATAATAGGATGACATACAAAAGAATTGAAACGATTCGTAACTAAGTACAAAATTATTGCCCTAATAAGATTTAACTACATAATATTATATGAACGTGCACAACATTTAACAGTGATTAAAATTATATCTATCAATAACTAGTGAATTAGAGCTTAACCCAAGTTAACTTTTTTATACTTAAATAATATAACATGATAAAGAAATTTTAATTTAACCTACAAACTTAACCAAATTCAAGTATTGATATGCTTGATATTCTTGTATAAATACATTTTGCTGAAACTCTGGTGAAAATATAGCTTGGAAAATGCTTGGAAATAAATATTTTTTGTTCCTTTTGTCTTCTTCGTATACTGATATAATAAGACATAAGTTAGTAAAATTTTGTATATATAATTTATATTGTGTATAAATTACTAATACTGAATTATTTAATTTATTTTGTAATAATTTATAAATGGTGCTTTACATTATTTACATAAGTGCTGTCTGTATCTTTCTTTGTATTTTCTATATTATGTAGTTTTATAGGTTTCGATGAATGGATGTAATTATTTTTATATTTCAAGATCTTTAAAATATAAAATAAATCTTTATTTCACCTTATGATTGTACAATATTGAATATGAGACTCTGGCTCTCTTGCTAGGCATAGCCTGTGTTAAGAGAGCCAGTCCCTTACCTTAATAAGCTGCCTTAATACAGTCATCGTGGTCTTGATAAAGGTAAAAATTCTTTATAAAGGACATTTTATTGTAAAAGATAATATAAATAAAATATATAGTTTAAAGAAACTTGCTTAAGTAATATGATCAAAAGTTGAATTTCAAGGCAGTTATGTTTTGATTTATTACCAGTAATTAATGTTAGTAGAGTTTCAGCCATAGTTTCAGCAAAATGTACCTATCCACGTAGACTGTCGTCATCTTTGATAATTTTTATTCACTAACTATAACTATCAAAAACATTTGAATCACAATGTATCGTATCTTTCGTGCGTGCTTACATTATGTTTTGATCTAAAGGATTAAAATTATACAAATATTCGTTGATCGTGAAGTTTGGATTGCAAGCGTATTTTCTAAAATGAAATATATCTGCTTTCGAAATTCGAGTGCTTTTTGGTCTTACGTGTCTAGAGTCCGGTGTCGAGATGCCCTCTGATATACCTCCTTCTTCCTGCTTCTCGCAAATTACCTATGGACATTTTATGCTAAATAGGCATTACTTAGACTTAACTAACTCTTCAGTCTTGGACGTTACACTTAAATAGAAATACTCTAAAACCCGCGTCGAATTATCCATTTTATTTTTAAAAATATATTTAATAAAATCAGCGTGTACTGTTTTGTATGCTATAGCGTGATTCATAATACATTCACACGTCAATAAATCCTATGAAGTATGTTAGCATCGAAAAAACAGTATATAGACACATAGATATTTTGGAAATAACCCTAGATTCTCGTAATCAAAGATCTCAACAACATTATAAATAGCTACCGTAAAAACTCCTATGACCTGATAGAATTTGGACAAACTTTTAAGACTGTAGGAAACCACATACACTAATAAATAAATCACATTAAGACACATTGCACGACCAGAAATTACAACATCTAAAGAGAAAGCGAAATGTACACACATTTTTACGAATTATCATCATTAGGTAGGTCTAAGCTATAATTACTTAAGTACTATTAAATTAATCAATTCTAAAAGAAAATCATCACAAACATGTAAATTCATATCTGTAAATCTAATAAACGTTGTATAAGGATCGCACACAATACTTAATTATATATAAAAATATATTGCTCAGGGTTTCAATGGGTACGGTTTATCAAATCAGTACACTATAAATTGCCTGTATTATAATCCTATTAATAAGTCGGTATAAAACACTAAAAGAACTTAAGCATTCAAAAAAGGTCATCTTTTACTTGATCCTTAAATTTTTGTTCCCACACCGAAACTACTAATCCAGAACAATTATAAAATACGATATACTTACGAAATCAACGAAACAATGAAACTATAAACAGCCAACAATAGTAACGGTTTTGTAAATAAAATAAATATTCTAATTTTGTGTATAAATAAAATATTACAATATTTTAAAATTGCTTAGACTACAATATGCTAAAATGTATACATAAACATTTTTAAAAATTCTTATTGACTAGTGATATGTTTATTTTGATATGTAAGAATTACATTGATATGTATCATCACAACGACTTTTTGACGTTCTTATAATAATTGGGCTCGTCGGCTTAATCCTCCGGCCAGCCGAGGTCTTCGCCCACGAGATCATAAAACCTTTGATTGTGTTGTACGAAGAATTTGCGCAGTTTCGTTACAACTGCAGGATCCACTCTGGGGTGCTTCCGACCTTTAGTTTCCCGCAGGCACTTATCCGTCGTATCGTTGCGTAAGCAATAAAATCCCTTTGTTTCGTTGAAGTAGAAGTTCTTCCTGCCTGTTGTACAACATCGTAACATATTAATTGGGTACTTCAACGCATACTTTTAGAAGCTAAGCAGTGATTGAAGGCATATTTACCAATTTTATGTTCGAGACCGAGAAACTTCTCGATTCGACGAAGTTGCGGGACAGGATCTTCAATCAACTGATCGCCATTAACCACCAAGATTTGCTCCCTTGGGAACACTTCCAGCCAACGATGCAAATATGCGTGATAGAGAGATATTGCGATCGGCCTAAAATAAAAATATTATTAATTATGTAAAAAAAATTAAAGAGGTGTTAAATTAACGCTATAGTATACCATTTTTTTATTCAAAAATGAATGATTCCAAATGATATTGTCTAATATCGTCTTGGAAAATAGAAAGTGCTATAAAGCAACAAATACTTACCGATATGCAACATTGATAGAACCATCCGGTGATATCGCGAGATGTTCAAACGGTTTGGTAGCGTCTGACAGCGGGTGGCCCGGAGACGATAGCGCGGGCGCAGACGGCGTAGCGCGGCTTCGTAGCTGCGTGTAGTCGGAGATCGCGCGAGTCACTGGCTCGCGCACTATCAGCAGTAGGCGGACAGAGGAGTTCATAGCTCGGACACGTTCTGGTACCTAGATATATTGTATAGATTAAATAAACCTTAGAGAATGGTACGTACGGACAATTAATTTGTAACATATTCCATAAAATCGGAGAGCTTTGTCTTTTAAAAACTCTACATCGATTCTTAAATGTTTAGGAATCGTTTAAGTACTTATAATCGTAAGCAAGATATCGATTTGGTAATTCGTTACGTCGAAACTTAACGTAACAATAACATTGAAAAACATTTACCTCAGGTGTTACAAAGTAACTCGGACTCTTCTCGATTGTAATTTGCCCTTTAAATGAAAGAGGCATTTTACTTCTATACCATTCGAGACCCAGAGCATAGTTTTCGTCACGATCGAAGAAATGCACTTCCCCTGATGCCTTTTGAACCATTGGGTGGAGATACAACATCTCGAGCAAAGCGCGGGTTCCACATTTGCGCACTCCGATGATAAGTGCCTGCACGAGGAAAATATTTAAAAATATATTTAAATTCCGTAATTAGCTCAAGTGGAGACAACCGCAATGAGTGGGTGTCGAAAAGAGTTGCAGTTGTTATTTTTAAACCGTTTCGTTCGGTGTTTATTTACTCCTTAAAGCAAAATACTAGAGGTTTTAGGAGACATAATTTTTAAATTTAGCAAATTTTGTGTTTAAACACTGAACTTTTGAAGCAAATATTTAAAAGTAGAACCATTTTTCTCGGGAATATTTTACGGAACTTGCAACGTAATTGGGGAGAAAGTCAGGTACTCTCTTATAGATATCAGTAGCTATTCCCAGACATGAGCTTAGAAATATATGTGTCAAGAAGTTGATACCTGGGGTAGTCTTCGGGCAGGTCGTGGCGTCCGAGGAGTTTTGATCCGTTTTCTTAAGGCCATAGGGTGGCTTATCGTCCGACTGCCCTCTTGATTTTGTAATATCTTACGACCCTCGCTGGCAGCTGACGCTATACTCGCCGCCTGTGGAAATACACAGCTAGAAATTCTTAGTGCCCTAGTTAAAAATATTTAGTTTCGTAAACATTTTTCAAATAATTTCTTGCATTGTAAATTATATAAAGAAGTGTTTAGACCATTATAGAAGAATATAAAAGGTACCGGGCTTGTATTATATTCGTTCTATAATAATAAAAATAATAGGAAAAATTAAATTCAAAACTCGTCTGCGCCAAACCGATTTGCATAAGAATTTTTTCCGCTCACGCCATAGAACCGTTCGTAAAATTTTTGCATTAAAAATTAATTTTTCAGCGTTACTGGCGGCAGAAGTTGGGGAAGTTTAACCAAGAGGAAACAAGTTATTTGTAACTCGTGCGAGGATAAAAGCTTCTAGTTAATAACTGTGTGAAAGTTTTCCTTCGAAGAATCTTAGAAGTAGTCGTGAATACAGAACTAACTATACTGTTATTAGCCCATGTTTGCTAATAAGTCTGCAAAGCATACGTTTAAACGTGTTATACTAGCAACGTTTAAGTATATCGGATAGGAATTTTCTTGGTTATAGTATCAGATTTAAAGTATTACTTAATTCTTATGTAAAAAGCCTTTAAAAGTGCCCATATTATATTACAGAATAATACACTTTTCCTATTTTTATTAATCTAGTAGTTAGCGAAGTTGTAAATCTTAATCCTTAACCCAGGAAAACGACAATTGCAAATCAATGCTACAATCAAATAAATAATCCATTCTGTGAAATGTTTTCTTCAAATATCAAAGCGCAGAATAGACAGGGTGTCGAGATAAAAATCCTTGCGGTTCTGGGTCAGCTCTATTATTCTTCCGATTGAGTCCGCTTTGTGCTTGCAACATTTCTGCACCACTTATTCGAGCACTCCACAAATGTGTCGAGACTTGAGGGTCCTTGTAAAACTTAACCGGCATAATTGAAAGGGTGATTGTACGTGTGTATTCTAAAAAGAGGACACTTTTTCATAGTTCCTTGGAGACTGTGTTTTATTACAATGCTAAATAATAATTAATTTAAGTCAAATAGAACGATGTTTCATTATGAGACTGAGATGAGTCCTATTGTTTTGTCTTTTACAAACTTGGGTAACTTTTGCCTGAGTTTTCTGATTTTAATTTAAATGTCTCGATGCTTAAGTCTTGTCTTTATTTTTATAGAATAGTTTCTTTTGTTTACGTGTAAATGATCTATTAAGATATGAATTATTCAATACTCATTTAGCTTTCTTACTAGTGTAAAGCAGTATAAAACCTGCCTTTGACTTTTTACTATTACAAAAATAACCTAAAACGCGTACAATTGGCAATATCTATCATTGTACAAAATACGATTTCCATATAAAAACTTTCCATCTGATTGTACGCATAGCCAAAGATTTATTACCTAACTTCTTGTATCGCTATATTACTACCGTACATATCGTAAAACAACTCTAACTTGAAGCCTGAACGAAGAGGCTATAAACTGATACGGCTGCCATACACTGATTTTGACTTCAAGCAAAAATAACCCGTAAAAGATTTTATTACGAATTAGATTAGCTTATTTTATATCGTGAGTCAGAGCTGATGCTATCTGAATAGCAAGAATTTAATTATTCTCCAACGTCATTGTGGTGGTTTTGGGCTTGGCAAACGACATACGTGAAATCTATATTAAAAGTGCCTATCCTATTCGTTTTGCACGTGTCTCTTGTAGTGAATAATCCCATGAAGGTACATATAACACAATTAAAACAAAACGAAGATTTTTTGACAAAACTTTAGTCGCATAAACGCTCGTAATATGTGCGTATAAGGTATGAAAAAATATGAAATGTTGTATGTATGTAATAACGTAAGGACCGATGCAAAAGGTTATCCATCTAATTTGGCCGTAAACGAGCTCCTTCAACTCAAGAAAATATACAACTCAACTTTCGAGTGCTTTTGCCCTTTCTTTCATATGGATACTTTACACAAAATTGTTAGAATAGCTAGGCAGTAAATTACACCTTAAAAATAAAACCTATAAAAATCTTATTGTACTATAAAATTGAAATATATACCATGAACTATAAGCGTTTCATACCTATAAATTTAATTTTTAAATTACTTCAGAAGGGCTGCATTATGAAAAAGTTAATGGGACTATTAAATTGTTTCGTGTACTTACTGAGATTACGGTTTACGACTTATCATAAATTTATGGCGTAATTACTCTTATTACTTTATATTTTATAGTATTCTTGACATCTGGTATTTTTTTACTTTTATTAATTTTGTAAATTAAAAAGTACGAGATGAAATATCTTGATATTGTGTATTATACATTTTAGTGAAAACTCTTAAACATGTAATTAGGTAATGATTGACTCAAAAGTATTGAATTTCTTGATAAGTTGGGTTTACTTCTTGACATTTATTATATAACAGGGGTATATAGTAAAGGTAAATTTTCTTTGACATGGTTTGATATAACGGAAGGATCCTCTCTCAAACAAGGAGGGTGTTAATATGATCCGCATGCTCGTCCCGAAGGACCCTTTCATCTGTTTAATGCAATCTCCAGGTAAATCATATTCAAACGGCTACTTTATGCAAAATATATGTATATCGTTTTGTATAATACATTACCGTAATTGGCATTAACTAAACTTATACCTATATGAATAATTTAGATCAGATCTACCTTATCAATTAATTAGAAGCAAATTTACAGGTTATTTATGTTTAAAGTAGTGAAATTTCCAAAAAACGGAAGAAGGTCCTAAATTAATGTTATTTATAATTTTACTCAGCAGAAAATCGTTGTATACCTATTTGTGCATTTTTGATTTTATAAATTTGACTTATCAATTGCTTCAGTTACGGTAAAATAATCAACACTAAAGTACATAAAACTGCATCATAAGAACGCTAAATAAGATATCAAATATTAGTACGAAAACTTGCTATAACACAGGAATTTCTTTATTTGGGCAGGAGGGCCGCGGCGGGCAACCAAACATGCTCTGTATCAATACAAGAACTTGTACACAATCGTTTACCTGTATGCTATAAAGCGCGCTGTCATACAGGACATGGAAGGTCAGGAAGAGCGACAGCAGCGTGACGGACAGGAGGGCCGCGGCGAGCTTCGGCCGCGACACTCCGACCACCAACACGCAGTCCGCCAGCTCGCCGTCTGCTGGTCGGAACGCTGAACGAGGTAACCATCTACGATAATAATAAAATGTTAATCTATGTATATTTTGTGCTAAAAACATTAGCAAGCGAGCAAGTTATAAAAGTTTGTAATATGGTTGTGGAATACCGTTTTGAGAGAGTGATGTCTGAAATAGAATATAATATATGTAGACAATTGTATACTTACAGAATATCCAGTGGCAGCGACTGCGAGCAGCTCCTGTACTCGGGCCGGTATTTGGGCACACCCTGACTCAGGTGCCCACGGGACTCCATGGGGATCCCATCTGACATGCTCTCTGTGTCGTGCCCTCCCTACATCCTCATTCGTGGTGGTTCTAACGTTTCAAGCGTCTACATTTCATTTTACTTTCTTGAAATTATGTCTGAAACGTTCTTGTTTAGTTTAAAATGTATTTTATTTTAATCAAGAAATGTAAAGGTAGTAACTAGATACATGCGAGTTATTTACTACATACTAAATATTTTGCGTAAAATCATAAATTTTAACCAGAAACCATAGAAAGTTTATAAGAATATTTAATTTATTTTAATATAAGCGTTTAATATACATCATTATAGTGATAATATTCTTAAAATATTCATACTTATTGTAGAAAGAAGTAAAACATTTTCTTATTCTATTCATTTTATAATCCTCAAGTCAAAAGTTAAACCCCTTTTAAGCCTCATAACATTAATTCCACTGACACATAAATGAGCGCAAAATAGTTTTGTACTTAGAACTGGAGCAACAAATGGGGAAAATGTACAACGCATTTATATTCTTATAATGAGCATCTATGCTGGTACTTCCCACTTTATTATGAATAATACAGGCTAAGGCCTGTTGGCTACCGTCCAGAAATACTCATGCTGTGCGTTCCGGCAATTCCTTGCTAATATACTACCGGAGCCTTTATCCGTAAATTACATTTATGGAAAAAGGAAATTGTCTTTTTCCACGAACTATCGTCGCCTTACTCTATTGAATCTTTATATTGATATATACAGCCATATAGTTACGATTCAATATAAAAGGCACATTCAGGAACTCAAAATTCAACAAGAAGGTGCTCATTACAGATAAATTTCACTGCAATATAAATAAGTACCCAAATAGAAAATTACTATTTCCAAATGCAACATGTAATTAGGAAACAATCCACCGGAACATAAACAGTTTTATTGTGCTAGAGTGGGCAATAACTTCCATAAACGAACTCAGTGGGATATTTACTACATACCATATTATACGTTGTCGCTTTTCACCGGTACCTGCAATAACAGAAAATACATATAACTATTAAATAATTAAAACACTAATTATAATGCTATATTTGTTTCTCATTGCCTTTTAAAAAACACTCCTCGTCATTTTAACTATTCATAATATATTATTGGTAACACAACCTGTCTCCATTTTAAATTACTATATTATATTATAATCGAACTTAAACGAGCTTCAAGCTATCATTTACGAATACACAAACTTCGCAGCTCAAAGCTTTCTTCATTTTTAATTTTTATTCACCTAAAAGCTTTTGTTAAAGAAATAGCTCTACGTATTTTGCTTTTATTTCAAATACCCTTGTATGACTCCATGTCAGAAGTAAAATAGGTTTTCAAATTTCTCTCTAGAAAACAAAGCTATATTCTAAATTAAAATTATGTAAACATAAGATGAAGAGAATATGATAAATGATAATAAACTACACGATAACACAGTCTAACTCCAAGATAAATATTTTCTAAAGACTTTGATTGCCAGCATAATATTATATCATTATATGTATATTAATTAAATTTATAGTATTATAAGCATAAGCAATACACAACTACATAATGTTTGTAATTACTATCTACTGACTAGATAGGTTCAACACAAATTGCTTTAAATAATTGAAGGAAATTCATTAATATATCAAATTCATTATCGAACCAATCTGTTGTATTAATTCAGGCAGGTAAATAGGTTACCCAACATGTATATAGCCTCTACAGTGGTTAATATTAATTGCATTTGTAACATATGGCTGAATCATAGGGGACAATGTATCGGTACATTAAATCACTAAGTATTATTAATCATCTATGAATACGCATTGTGGCAGATAACAAAAGATCAGATCAAACAAAAGGTTACGTTAATTCCCAACCTGTGAATTGTATTTATAATCTAAGCAAGCGTAAACAACCCCTAATGATACTCCTATCAAAGAAAACAAGACGGAAAAGATAAAAGAACATAGAATTGAAAATTAGCTTTGTCAATACAAAAAGTAAGCAACTCAAACTTCGTAGAGGGGCTTAAATTGTTGGCAATGAAAAGCACCTTTATTTTCGGTGTTTATTTAATAATGTTGGTGTTATTTTTCTACTAAATTGCCTTTTCTTTTATTTTAAATGTGTATCACGATGATGAACGTTGTATAATGTACATTGTTCATACATAACTAAATCATTACAATACAGGTATGTTAAAGCAAGATATTGTGTAGCTCTAGATAAACTACGATAACATGGCGCGCCCCTCCAAATTACTGTTTCAATGTGTGTAGTAACATCCTTACGAAGGAGTTTGTATGTAGTTGTACGTATTCGTCTTTAGTACTTTACGTCCAGATTTGTTGGTCAACTAATCATAAGTTGCCGAGCGCCCAAGACAACGCACGTGTCGTTTTCATAGAATACGTCAGTGCAGCGCCATTACTAATAATAATGAGCGATTAGAGCGTGACTAGTCGAGCAACAAATCCGTGGATTTGTTTTTGTTTGACGGCCGTCTCATTACGCACACATGCGTTGTGAATCTTGGTGGTGCATTGTAAATACTTTCACAAATACTTTCAAACGTTTTGAATTTTGGAGGGGCGCGCCATGTTATCGTAGTTTATCTCTACATAATATTATGTGAAATAACATATTGCAAAGCTAGAAGCAATTTCCATCTAACACATTCCATTTCAATACACCGCAAATCGAACGTAAATGCGACCCTCGTAATACCTTGAATATAACTAATATGTTGGAGTTTTTAATGTCGCTGCGTCCGATGGCCGCCGGTGAAGGCCGGGTCAAGGCAACAATGCACCAAGTATTTATACCTCCCTAGCTTACTAGTATGTCACGCTTACGACTTACAGGAACGCTATTTTCACGAAGGCCAGGCGCCAGCTTGGGATGGTCTAGCCTTGGCGGCTAAAACTGAAAACGATCAGACATTTACCAAATCGATTACGAACGTGATTCGAGTATATCTAGAAATCTAAGAATTACTCAAACGATATTCACAACTTTGAATGACGTTAAAACAACATTTTATTACACATTTAAAACTTCAACACGTTTATTTTATCTAGAAATTTCAAACATTAAGTTTTTGTTTTTAATCTGAAGTTAATGAAACTTTTAACAATTTAACTGTTATTGTACAAGTTCTTTAACAAAAATAAAGCTATAAACTTATTTTCTCCTTGAATCGCTGCCTACAGTTGTTTAATTTATAATTCACATTCCTTTTATACGGCTTTACAGAACAAGATTGTAATGTAATTAAAGAATTAAATAGGACCGCGGAGGTTCTTTTTACGACCGATCATAAAACGACCCTCTGCACAATATAGAGTTATGAAAATAGGCATTTATGGTAGCATATTTTGATAATTGAGTTAATATTATTTTAAAACAACAAAAAATATTTTTAACTTAAGTTTTTCACGTCTCAAAGCGTACAAAAAATACGTCCTTATACCTACTTGTACTTCCTCCTACACAACATCTTTTTGAAAAAAAGTCTTTGTAATAAGTGTCTAAAAACCTTTACTGAATAAAATATTTTTATTCAGTAAAGGTCATACTAGATTTATGATAATAATTATTATATAACAACAATTAACGACAGTAAATGTGTAGGAGTAACTCGATTCAACTCAGTGGACAAGATACTGTTGTATTGTAAAGAAAAGGCCAAGACATTGAGCACATAAAGGCCCCGAAAGGTCGCTTTCTGTTGTATCTCCATTCAATGCCTCAAGCCTTTGTGCCATAAAATAGCGGTTGTTGTCGTTTTTATTTACCGACCAACGTTTGTAGAGTAGTTTTAAAATGTAAATATTCTTTACCACACCCCGTGGGGATCACTTGTTTTATTTGAATAATGCCCAAGGGAGTTTAATGTCCCGGCTACCAAATAAATGGACATTAAATGATGGTTAGAAGTCGCTCTTAATACCATGGTATTAAGAGCGACTTTTTTTTTCTAACATCTTCATGAAGATGTTAGAAAAAAAACGAATGTTATGGGTTATGATTTTAATAATTTCCTCCAGTAATTACTTCTTCTTTTTTTTAAAGTGAAACTTTTATTACATCGTCTCAAACTTTTTGGTCTGTGTAGCGCATGTCGCGAACGTATCGCGGCTGCCGAGTAGGTATCTACTCGGCAGCCGACTGTCACGCGACATGCGAACACAAAGCAGTGTTCGGAACCGTTCGAACAGTTTCACTTTTACCGTGGTTTCATAAAACCACACAACGTTTTTTTTTTGTTATTTGATACACAGCATAGTCTCCGTTCCTGTGTAAGCTTGAGTTTAAGTAAATAAGGTCATTTGATAGTAAAAGTCATTTGATAGTAAATACCTTACAACCACATTACATCCTAACTAACGTGGTTACTTTGTCATTTTATTACGTTACAGTTCAAGCTTTTACCTCTATTTTTTTGAGACTAACATTCAATACACAGTAAACTTAATACGAAATTGATCACAACACCTGCGAGCGGCGCGTTGATAAAATATTCAAAAGCAAAATGATGTAACGTAATGCAACAACACGATTAGATAGATCGTTACAAGACACATAAGACGGTACCATAACAGCACCACTCCGTCCGCGACGGGTTTATTCCTATTATCATAAAGTACGGAAGCCATAAAACAAAGCCTGTAGGAAAATTCAGCTCACGCCCTTACGTCGATACACGGCCAAATTGTGAAAATGGAAAGCGCTCCACAGCAGTATTTCGTTTCATAAGCTAAGCCCGTCATAATGCGAAAGCGAATAAAAATGTACCACGTGATGTTCTACCGCTTTATGCTGTAAATGTGGCCATTACCGTCCTTCATGAAAATAAATATTATAACCCGCAAATTGTCTACAATTACCAACACGCTAAACTTCTTCTACTTACGAAATTAACATGTAAATAATCAAATTTCCTTGTATCATGAAACTTTAAAAAGTTGTAAACGTCTAAGTTTTTGCAATTATACAGCACTACCTAAAATGACGATACCTATTTATCTGTTTATTTGTAAAAATAAATTAAATTTTTAATATCGCATAACATATTTTGTAATATTTGTATTGTATTAAGATTGGTCACTGGGCTTTAATTTATACCCATTTTAATTTAAGTTAAATAAGCATACCCAGAGTATTTACTTGTATAAGCTGTAAGCACGTGTAACGAAATTAAAGCAAGGACTTTCACAATTTCCGCAAGTGCTCTAACAATTTTATGTATCCCTCTGTACACCTGAATTTTAAAAGAAAATTCTAACAGTTGGTGCCACACGTCACGGTAATGAATATTTATGTGACATACATACATCATAATCTACCTATATCACCTTAGCATATTCATGAATTTTACAATTTTGTAAAACCCGGATCCCTCTGATTTATGTACATTTTATTACAAGCTCAGTTAACAAGTACGGACTGGCTTTAAAAATTATCATTTTTCATTACTGGTTTGCTTATTTTCATTAACTTTCGAACATAGATTTACAAATGTATGCATAGAATACATATACCTATTAGATAGATATAGATTATAAGGCTTTGCTTCCTTTTACAAATCAAAAGTGAATCTCTACTATTTCACAATGACTATAAAATCGTTTCCGAAAAGTATTTATTCAACATTTGAATATCTCTCAACTGTTTTTTAAAGAGAAATATCCCGCAGTGAACATTTCAATTCTAGTTTTACGGTCTACATTTAAAAATGAATAAATCTTACTTGGCCGAGTTTTAGTTTTCCTTGCGCTTCAAAAAGTCAGAGCAGCTGTAAACTTGAAAATCTTATACAAGTACAAAATTTTAGTAACATTACGTGGGACGATGTATGTAAAATATTCTCTTTGAATCGTCTATTCCATTGTAAAGTGCCTGAGTAAAAATCCTTGACTTATACAATGTGAAGTTACTGTACGTGTTTCTTAATTGAACATTTAATAATTAAACTGTTAAATTTCAATCATGTCTTTAATTTGTGTTATATTCAAATGTAGAGTTATCAAAAAAGAAAAAAAAAACTAAGCAATAATTAGGCTTTTATTGACTTTTGTGATAATAACGTCATCAGAAAATATATAGGCTACTTGAAAAACTTATTTTGAATTTTAGTGCACCACAAACGTACTTGAATAAAGGCAAAAATTTCGTGTTTAGTAAGGATTGTAGTTAGGCTGGTATGTTATAGAAAAAGTTCATTAAAAATTAAAATATCGCCGTGAAAACTAATTAGGGAACACGCTTCTGAATATAAATTAAATCGCGAAATGTGCACGAAATGTAAACTTTATCGTTTAATAGGCTATACAAAGTATTTATGAAAGAAACAATGTTGCATGCGTATACTGAGGTCGCTTCCGAGGCATATCACCGCTGGTACTGCTTTATTATGAAAATTATCTAGTTGCCAACTAATCGCTTTTTCTGCTAATTATTTTATTCATTGGTATTGTATGATCGTTAACGTATTAAGACATTTTATAACGCAGGAACTGACTCTGAACGCTGGGAATTCTAACGATAATATTATGGGGGAACTTTGTATGCATAATATAAGCAATTTTTTTCAATTCAAATTATTTAGTTTAGCGATTTGTAATTGTGTTTTGTTAACGCTAGTCTTTATACATATAAATATTGTCAGTATTATAGAATAAATTAAACGATAAAATATCACAAACTACTAAAATAATAGTCTATCACAAACAAATTATGTATAACGTGACGATATTCCACTAACACGGAAAGTTTTCTGGATAAAATAATATTAAAGATGAAAAAATATTAATCGACATATTATTAGCTCCGGGCGTTCCAAAGCTCAAATAAAATGCTATTGTTTTTGTTCAAATTGCGTTCGTTTGATATTAATGATAACTTTTATAAATCTCATGATTGATAGACTCACATATAACATTTTATCAAATTCAAATTCAAATTCAATTAAAGATATGACACAAAACATGTTTATCAAAAACAAAGCATGCCAAGCGAATGTTTCTATGCTGTTTATAATCCAAAAGCAGACAATGCAAATAACCGTCTCAATTTGATACAAACACGACATTGAAAACTCAATGTTGCATGTAATTATTATTCTTCATAATCATGATTGACGGCAAAGGGGTAGCTATGGTACGTTAGTATTTAGCAACGCAAATTCTGTTTCCTTAACTAAATATATTATTCAATTCTACGCAAGTTATGCTAATCAGTAACAACAATGTTTCAATTTCTGGCATTTTGCCCGCAATAAATCATATAGTTTTCCTACTTTGTCAATTATACAGAAGTCAGAACAGATGCTTAATTCCTTATTTTATTACTACGTTTAATAAAACATTCTGAAAGTAAAATGAAGCATGTAATTCTAATCAACCTATATTTTTATGTATATCATTCGATTTTAATCAAAAGATCTACTATCTACAATAATAACTTTAATATTCTTTGAATCGAGTTCAAATCAATCGAGTACCTATATGACGACTCATATATATTTACGCCCACACTTCATGGTCTAAAATACAATTACGGCTCATAACAAAGCCTTTTTGTTCCTTAAACATTGCTTTTCACTTTTTCGTGGAATACGGTGTATAATTAAATAAACTATTTACGTCTGCATACGAAATTTGTAAGTATGTGATTTTTAAACTGGAAAGAGGGCTTTCTTTCCTATATTGTTCATCGCCGCTATAGTTGAATCAATAGTTAGATTCTTAACAGAATCTAGTTTAGCCCGAAGATTAGTTTCCATAGAAAAAAATATGAAAGATAATGTTCTCCTCTTACCTTAAAACCTTCTTATTTGAACGTAGTTATTTTTTTTAATTAAAAAACTTCTTTATTCTTCTTTATTATTGAGAGTAATAAAGAAGAATAAAGAAGTTTAATACCGTCACGTCATGGAGTAAGGCGATGATTTTGGTATCTTTGAACCTTGCCATAAAACGTTCCACTCCTGATATATGTGCTGACACACGCTCTTTTTTTGCACTATTTAATTTAACAATATATATTTGGATAGAATATATTTCTGCATACCTATAGGTGGTATATGATACTTTCTAAAAATCTAGGACACTTAAATCAATCATTCCAAGAACGATTGTTTATATTTAATACATAAACACTTCTTTCACAAGTTTTTCTTTAACACATTCTTTATTTTAACAACTAAAAATTAAACCTAAAAGTCTATAAAGTTTCTAAGGAATTGCAATTTATTTCACTCTTGGAATTTTATGTTTCTACTTTAAAACAATAAACAGTTTTTACAAATATGAACCTTTTTGCCAAGTTTTCAGCATTGCGATTAACCTAAATAAACACGTGGTATAAAGTCAAACGTTTAGTTGTAAATAAAAGAACTCACACAAAGAAGCCATCTTCATTATGTTCTTTATTAAATACTCTTGATGCTGTTAATATTAAAATGAGATGGAAAAACTTTCGGAAGATTTTCCTTAATTTGATTACGTTTACCTTCCCTCCCATTACCTTGTTCTTTTTATTATTTCCTATTTCGACAATATACCAGAAAAGATAATTATGAGTAAATGTTTTATTTTTCATACAAATAACAGACACTAAACCTTTATTACTATATTTGCATCCACAGCACAGTCTGAGCCTAATGTAGAGAGAATAGAATATATTTAAACACAAACACAAAAGAAACATCTTTTTAGCAGATATTATTTTTTTATTATCATATCAATTACTGTTGAGTTTTACCCAATTTATTGATAGGAAAACCAGAAATGAAAAAATTACTAAATAAAATTTCATGATGATAAAAAGCTTCTTAGATATCATCGCATTGTAGGTTACTTTGAAACAGTCCAACCGGCAACCTAATAAAATCGGGTTATAATAAAAATAAATATCATGTATTCAAATGATAGTGAAGATATCATAACTGTAACTAAGAGCAACATATTGCACGCCTTATATTAAAGTTCACAGTTGTTTTCCTAGTATGAAGATAAAAGCCTACAAAATTAATTATAATATTATGCAAAGTTCTTTAAAAGCCTCAGTTGGTAATAACAGCTGATGATGAGAACTCTCCAGACCTCTGTGTTGTCTCTCAAACCTTTGACACGCTTAAATGTATTTAAAATTTTAATTAACTCCTCCACTTAGGGCAATTTTTCTTCTCTCTTTTAACCGCTCTTATGGCTCTGGTCATATATCTTCTTATATATAACAAGTCAATAACTGCGTTAAAAACAACCGACTTCAAACTTGCACTTGCAACATTTACAAATACAGACAAAAATGCTCATAAAATAAAAACTACTGGGTCTATCCGAATAAAATTTTTATGGGACCAATTCGACACCATCCCGCATCGAACAAAAAAAGAATCACGTAAATCGGTTCAGAAACCACGGAGTAATCGGTGTACATACATAAAAAAAAAAAAAAAAAAAAAACATACCGGCCGAATTGATAACCTCCTCCTTTTTTTTGAAGTCGGTTAAAGAGTCCAACACTTTGGCGGGACATAGTCCACTTTGAACAAAATTTGTACAACTTTAAAATGTATTTTATACACGTGGCATTTAACCTCTACAAACTAGCCTTAACCCAAAAAATTGGCATGAGCGCTTTTTATAACTATATTTACAAAAGAAGGAAATTCATTCCATAATCCAATCTATTCAACTAAGAGTAGAAGATATAATCTAGTTTTTAGATTTTTTATCAGAATCTCGGATGCGGATGGAATACAACGCGAAGAAATCTCCTGGAAATGAGATTTCTGTGTTCATAACATTATAACATATTACATTATGGCTAAAATAAAAGTGGGATTTAAAATATAATTCTCAGGTTGCATGATAAAACACCGTTTACTTTAGTGACAAAAATTCATCACGACAAGGTCAGTTCTTATTTTGTTTTAAAATATTTTAATATTCACCAACAATCCAGTCTTACTCCAAACATACATAAGATTTCTAACAGGCATTGATTTGCCTCATGTCTTGCTTGTAAGAATGCAATCATTACAGTCATAAACTTATCAAGATGTTACTACATAATAATTTAAACAAATTATAGCAACATGCTTGTCGTTCTTAAATCCCTTAACAATAGTGAATATGATTGTTTAGCATTGTTCTAATTGTTACGATGAAGTTCAAGGCTACTATAAATTAATAAGTAGTGTTTAAATACTGCATCTACCTACTACATCTACCAGCAGCTTAGTCATAACTTTAAATTACACGAAATTTTCTGAACAAATTTCTGAAAAGCCGCGCGGCCGCTCATCGCTTGCTCGTAGCAGTCTCTCTGCAGTAAGATAATCATATTTTCAGAAAGCTCAATACAGAATTATCCATTCGAAAAGCCTCCCATTTGACTATAAAAACAAAGTGAAATCCAAATGATTGGCACAAAAAAGCTTAAGGAAAACGGTATCGAAATCATTTTCTTCTCTTACGTACTGTGAATATTAGATAATTAATACCGTATACAATTTCCTCGTCCCTATTTATTTATGATCTTTTTGTAAAAATAATAAATAAAATTAATATACGTGCATTTCATTCATTCTCAAGGTACCAACCCAATATCAAAATATATTTGAGTTTTAAATGGCTTGGTATTAATCCTCTTTGTATAATTGTAAATATTACTTGGTGTGGTATATTAAATTGTTAAATAAATAAAATAAATATTAACACATATAGTAGTATCCCAAACGTGGCCTCATATTTCTAAGCGTTTAATGTAGCTTAAAGTACTAATAGTAATAGTAAGATAGTGCTACGAATGTCTACGATAGTAGCAGCGTAGACTCTGTAGACGTTATTCCTCTATGAACATCACGTCGCTATTACATAAATTAAAAATATTAAATAAATTGTATGTACTATAATTTTTATTTATTAATTATTTAGACTGGGCCCTAATTTTATGAATAAAATTATGTTTATATAATATTAATGGAATCCGCTTTCGTGACCTTCCAAGGCCAAATACTATATAGATTGTAATCCTGCAGTATGTAATTCATTACTTATGCTTAAAGCCTACGAAAAAAGATTTTAATCTCTTATCAGCTATCGTTACGACGTGTTTACTACATACAATGACTTGTCATGCTGTGCGCTACTGTTCAAGGTCTAAGCTTTGGCCTTCGGCGTGTTCAATATCTATTTTATTGCATTAAATAAAATATATCGTGTTCGAACTTACCGCTCTTAAAACCTCGAATGCAATACAGCTTTTGCACAATCTCACATGACACAACAAAAGTCTTTAACTCTCGTCACACGCGACGTATCGTTTTACGAATCGGGTTCAGTGTCTATCGTTTTGTTTAAAAATCGTAATATGTGAACAGTGTAACGTTTTCGCGGTAGGTTTTTGTTGTGTTAGAGGTTGTGATCGGCAGCCGTGATGGATGGTGCGAGGCCGAGCGGTACCTCCGGTGCGACAGCGGGGACTGAACCGAGCGGCGCGCGCCCGGCGGATCGGTCGATACACGCGGCAGAATAAACACGCCGTACTAGGATAAGAGTAACCGCGATGTTGCTAGCCTTCGCCCTCGCTTGGTGTTGCCGTCTCGGATGTTTGCCGCGGTTTCCATATCGAGTACTAGCATCGCGCTGTTTTCGCTTGGAAATCTTATGCGTCCGGTTTCGGACTCTACAATTGGCGTTGTTGCAATTTAACTTCAATTTTATTCAAATTTTATTGCGATGTTAAGAATGCAAAGTATAGAATAATACTTTGTTTCCATTGTTCTCTAGTAACATTAATTGTTATATTTAAAAGATTTTATTTACTTATTAAAGTTATTTACAAATTAATATTATGACCTATTAAATCAATGTTCTCCATGATATATCTCCAAGCTCTAAGATGGAATACATATAATTTACATGTAACCGTCACTTATCTGTACGTTTGATACAGTACAATTTCCATAATAAAGTCATTTGTAGTCAGATAAGGTCACCTTGCAATTTCTTCTTGGAATTTTATTATAAACATATTTTACTTTAGGGGACTATTTATCAAAGTTGTCATTTTTATAACATTGTGCTTTCCGCATTTAGGTGAAGAGTCAAACTTTGCTTAGTACATATTCAACTCTAGGTAATTTAAATTTGGTGAAAGTTATGGTTCCAATGTTTCAAGTTTCTTATAATTTTTTTATCCTAATTTAGCTTATTATTATTACAGATAAGTACTATAACGTACTTATAAAGTACGTATTAATGTATATGTTAAAATATGTATTGAATATTGATCCGAGTTAATTTTTTGCAAAAATAACAAATATGGAAGGATACGTCATGTAAACATGTGCACGCATAAGCCAGAAATAATACAAAAACATCGTATGTCGAATGACATTTTCATTAAACAAAAGAAAACGGAATCATATGATAATATCATATAATCTTCAATGTGATAACAAAAGGAAATGCGACCAACGCATGAAACATTTAGTCAAACATTTAGTAAATCATTACTAATTGTACCTACTATTGGTAGATCTTAAACAAAGATCACATCCTAAATGCCAATTTTGTTTTGATTTGTTTATTTGTTTGTTACTTCTTCACGCAAAAACTGCTGTATCGATTTTCATGAAGGCAAACTTGGATAATTTTATAACGAGAATCGTGCGATTTTGGGATTGGGCACTATGCGGGATTTTCTTTGAAAACGCGAGCGAAGCCGCGGGCGAAAAGCTGGTGGTATATAAATGCACGATTATAAGTAGACCATTATGATGAAGTTGTTCGTATACAATATGATCGGATGTCATCTACAGACATCTTAAACTTCAAAACACAGTATAATATTTTGATCCAGGCTAAACTCAAAGGTGAAGTCAAATCTCTAACTTTGAAAGCTTTTGTTTCAATACCTCAGATTTAAGTTTTTCGATTTTTAAGGATAGCATTGCAGCTTCACTATAGACATTTTCATATAGAAGTATTGAAACTTACAGCACGTTGAGTTCAAAGCCAATGGAAATGTAAGCACATTTATACCGATTCTCGACTCTCCTTACAAACAATTTGATAGTCGTGAGTAATGTATTGATTATTTGGTATTTTTTGTTACGAGAGCTATTCACACATTCAAAACAAACTCAAACTCAAACTCAAACTCAAACTTGAGTTTTATACTAGCTTTCCGCCAGCGCCTTTGCCAGCTTTTTCTAAAGCTGAACGAAATATTAGGATGTGTGTAAATAGTAATGTCTAGAGTTACTTGTACATACAGGTTCGAAGAAAATCGGTTTTTTTTCAGTATGATTATCATTCGGGTATTTCGTACCTATATACATTTTGTTATTAATAATATTTTTTAATACTGGTAGGGAAGTAGACACGGGTCAGCAAGACAAAAATAAAGTATTGTCATTATTTTTGATTTTATTTCACGCCTTTGTAGCCATTAACATGAATAATCTGAATAATTTTTCTTCTACATTTTAAATAACATAATATTCAAGCGATATGAAAATAAAACGCAAATCTGTTTACTACTGGGAATATGCGAGCATACACATCGAAAATGTTAAATAAATACTGTATTTAAATCTCTCCATAGTGCATGTATAAAATATACTGACAAATTTAATAATTAAGTACATCTTATTACAGTTCTAAATATCCATTAATTTGATTAATCAATTTTAACCTTTAGCCTTGTATCCATATATTTAAAGTTCCTTTTGTACTTCGCATCCAAACAGATATATATTATACTGTACATTGTAATTTTAAATGGTGTGGTACAATAAATGATTAAATAAAATAATAAATAAAGTGTGTGCGCGTGTGTACATAATCTACCACGTATAAAACTGTAATACAGTGACTTTCATAAGAACATAATATAACACGTACAAAGTACTATAGCGGAAGACAATGTAAAATGACGACCATTTAGCTAAAGGTAGCCACGTGTTTATTCGCAAACGTGAAAGTTAAGTTCCTTTCAACGCGACGGCCGTAAACAGTTTTACAACTACCCGCCATCTGGCGACCTCGGTGTCTAATGTAGCAGTTATATCAACGTTATTGCGGACCATTACTGACCGAAATGATTATCTCTTACAAGTATTAGCCATTGGGTATTGAGGTAAAATGTTGGTATAAAAATATATGAACATATTTTGAATTTAAATGCATAGAAGGGTTGAAGACGGAACTGTTTAATTGATGTATCGTTATTCTAATATATTATAATGGGTATTATTGGGATATGAATGTGTCCCCAGCCCTCTCACGTACTAAAACACAAGCTGTACTATATCTATGTTGTTACAGTATCACCATTTTCTGATGAGGAAACTCCCCACGGCATTCCGCGAAAAAGGGATACCTGCATATAAAATACATACATATTTATCTTCACTCTACTATCGATTTAAAGGAAGTCATTTCTCAGAAAACTTATAACCTCGTTCACCGTAGCCTGTAGGTATTGCAGTGACGTCATTCGATGCTTTATTACAGCCAATATATTGTGGTCACAACAACCTGGGATTTCTTAGCGTACCTATAAGATAAAAATAACATAATATAAAGAGAAAATTGATTATTGATATACATATAGAAAAAATTGCTGTACTAAGAAAAAATTATCAAATCTTATGAACTGAAGAGGTGCCTCATTTACTTGAGCTTTTGGCACCGACATCCACTTCACTTAAAAAACTATAATTTGTTAGTTTTAAATGGTGGGTGATGGTGTTTTGCAGGCATTAATTCCTTATTCAGTCATTATCTGTAAGTGTTTATCATAACTTGTTACGAAAGATAATAATTAGACGGGAAAAGATACAGGCATTTCATTCCCAAATGTTTTTTTGTTAATATTTATTGAATCATGTAAGATGTCTACAAAGTGAAGATTACAATTTACGGATGTAAGAGTCAATTTAATATTTCACATAGGTACCTAATTTATTAAGTATATATATTTTATTTCCTATATAAGTACTTTTTTAATCCTACAACAAGCAGATTAAAGTTACCTTCTGCAAATAAAATAGCTGTTTTTGTAAAATATTACGTAACAAAGGATAACTAATTGCAAAATTCTAAACTTTTCTAACGCTATATAATTACGCGGGCAACCCAACTTTGTACAAAATGTAGCGTCGAATTCAACATTAGCTCATCAAAAACAACTTTACGTTCCTAAAGCAATTTACGTATAATACACAAATGCATGTAATTACCCGTTTGCCTGACGCTTATAAAGAAATTGACGAAACTTTATGACAAAGTTACAGGAAATTACGTAGAGTTG
>CAJQZN010030592.1:0-17940 GCA_907164685.1 Colias eurytheme | reverse complement strand
GTGACAGTAGTACCCACCTCAACGCTTCGCTTATGAGGCGTGCAAAAATGTATAAGAATTTTAAAGCGACAGCTATTCATCGATCAATAGATTATTTCTAATACCTATTCTACTAAGCTAAACAGTTGACACACACAGTCTCTTCTATAAAATTATTTACATTTAATATTATTAAACAGTAGGTTTGAATTCGCTTTTGTCGTTGCGACTAGAGCGAATTTGATATTCTATTTGTCCGATTTCTGTACAATAATATTATATTCACCTTCAAATCAAAGCACACTAAAGTACCACCCACACACACATCCACGTGCATACACACACATGACTGTTATATTATTATGTATAATATAATAATTACTAGCCAAATGCATTATTAGGAGAATTCTGTGTAAACTGACTGAACACAATGTACTAGTAACTAACTAGTTAACACAATCTTTAACGCATTAAAAAATATCGAACAATCGCAAAACATTGACCACAATTCTATTCATTCAAGATTGATGGGGTACATAAAACCCTGCCTTTATCCGCCACAAAGCCTTCGAATGTTAACACAACACTGCAAAAGCTCAACTTGCTCCCTACTCGCTCCCTGCTTGTTCCCTTTGTGTTCCCTTTGACACCTCACACGAGACACTCTGCCCTCTAATACCGAGTGCTTTTAAATTAAAAAGTCGCGGTAGGTGAGAGAAAAATATACGAGTTACCGCCACAAGCTCCGTGCGACAATCTTCGTAATTGTTTAATCGTTTGATTGAGTTTATTGTTTATAAAGCATTAAATATGCAGTAAAATGGTTAGGTACGATAACATATTATATCTACTATATTAGCGTTATTTACACAAATTTTCATTAAAACCACAGTTAAAAATTAAATAAGATAACAAGATGAAGCACCATTAAAATGGGTCACAGAACTGCAACTATAAACTGCAATTTATCCTATACAATATTATTTATATTCTCTGCTCAAAAAGTAAAGTATGTAGCCAATATTTGTGTGTTCTGCTGTCGATAGTTTTGACGTCACAGCGATAAAGCTAAGTCCACACGAAGTCTGCTCGCTTGAGCAGAATAAACAATACGAATTAGGCGCAAGTTTGTACGAATCTGTAGCCGACTCGCTGGCGTGGAAACCTGCCCCGCAATCCGAACATTCACGCATGCCTGCTTATTATTTCGGGCTATATCGGGAATTAATATTTACTTTAACAGGTAATGTGAAGTTAAATAGAACCTTCAATTATTGAGTAGGGTCGAACTTGCCTTCCCTCGTATCTATTTGATTAATTATTTATTTAATATCAAACTCAATTTCCTATTAGCTAGTATAATTTTTAATCAACATTCCCAAAATTGATAGAGGTTCTCATTTCGAAGCGTATGTTTTTCTATTTTACATATATTTTAATAGCTTTTTACACGTTTATTCATTTGACTCTATGTATCAGGAAAACACCAATTAATTTTATAAAACGTTTATATATTTTAAATACACATTGAGTTAATCATTTTTATGTATTCAATTAATACGCATATAAGTTTATTTTACGTCATAACGAGCCACCAAGCTTAAAAAGCATGCTTCGTGATAAAACGGTAAGCCGAATATTATACTAAATTCACATGAACGCTGTTTATGACGGTCAAAAGTATTCTGAAAAAAAATTATCCTGTCTATTTCGGCTCAAACCAACAACAGAGACTACATTAATAGATATTACAGTGAAAATATTTTAAATGGAGTATTCCGGTTCACCCGTGCGTAGCTTTCATCCAAAACGCGTCTACGTACATCGGAATTTAAATCGAAACTGGGTCAAGAAGCCACAAAGCTGGAGATAACTCGAAAATCAAATAAATACCGAAAGTTGGCAACTAAAGATACGCCGTTACTTTCCTTTCAGAGTTGGGATAATATACGAGTGAAGGTAACATTTGTGCAAGTTCCTGAATCAACAAGTTAAGACAAATTAGAGTCGCCCGCGAGCTCAGACATTTTATCAAAGTCGACATCAAAGCCGATCGCTTCGTAATATTTTTGTGCGAAATATAAATACGCGAAATATCAAGAGAAGGTCATGGTGATGGAATTCAGGTCGTGTTATTGAGACTTAGACTTCCATTTCAGATATCAATTATCGACGAATGAAATCGAGAAAATATTTGCCAAAATTCTTTCTAATCTCACCTTGTACTAAATTCTCGTATACCTTATAAGCTCGTACACGTGTACTTTAGAACAGCCTAGCGGTTCCAGTCTCCGTCTTTAAACATTATAATATAGAGCCTGAAACTTTCTACTATTCCTACTGATATTATAAACCTGAAAGTTTGGGCAGCTGTTTGCTATTTGTGAAACATTTTGATGGTATCTGTATAAAATTTCAAAGAGATTTAACATAGAGATAGGCTAGTTTTTATCAGTGCAGGTACGTGGTACGTGGTAGTACCGTGTGAGTCAAACATATTAATAAATTAAGTTCTTGAAATAAGACACTAATATTCTCTAATGTCTATAGATTTACATAGAAATAAATAAATAAATATTATAGGACATTATTACACAAATCTACCTTGTCCCACAGTAAGCTCAATTAAGGCTTGTGTTGTGGGTACTAGGCGACGATAAATATAATATTTAATAAATACATATATAGATAATAACACCCAGACCCAAGAACAAATAATTGAGTTCATCACACAAATATTTGCCCTGACCGGGGATCGAACCCGGGACCGTCGGCTCAGTAGGCAGTTACTTTACCACTGCGCCAACCGCGTCGTCCACCAATACTGTACCACAGAATACATAATAGTAGCTAAACGCTACAGAACGGACACTCTCCGCCTCCCTCCAAAATTAAACTTACCTCACCCCCGCGCGATCAGACATAAAATGGGCCATATTTTTCTGCAAGGACGATACGCAACGAAGATTGACAACATTAATCAAATTGACTTAAAGTAATTTTATTATCTTGGATTTGTGATTATCGTTTTTCGTAGAAAATGGTTAGATATTGTGCTGTTTACGGATGTATTTCATCAGAAAAACGCGAATTTTTTTTACGCTAGTCACAAATGTGCCAACCATATAGCGTTAACACACACATTTGCAGTCTCTACAGTGTGACTGTCAAAACGATCATTTTGTATGGAGTGTCTGGGGTGTGACTGTACTGTAGAGTTTATGAGTATTTTTATATAAGTATTATTAATTTATCTCTTTAATATGGATGTAGATATCAATTATAAAGTATATAATATATATGATTAAATATATTCAGTTAAATATTTATTGAATTTACAGTTTAATTTATCCGATTGCACTGATAAAATTATTATCGCTGCGATGAATTCATTTCAATTTTAGTCAACATTTTTATTTAGAAACTGAATAAATCAGATTGCGAGCTTAATTTTAAATACAGCTAAAAATACAATTACGTTGAACGAAGCCAAGGGTAATTAATAGCTAGGCTTTGTACGGAATAGGTGCGAATTTTATTTCAACTTTAACTATTTTCATTACGATTTTAGTGAATTGTTTTGATACAAATGTCAAATGCCTTTGATAAGCGTTGGATGGAATTGAGATATTTAAGATGAATATTTCATTCGTTTTTGTTTATTATTTTTGTAGGTACAGCTAATATTTCATGGGATGAATGTATTAGTAACATAATATTATGTGAAATAATTAATATTAGTCTGAGTTGTAGACTAGATCTATCTCAACTTGTGTGTTTATGTTTTCTATATCTTGGTATTATTTTATTAACTGTATGTACCTAATTTGATTTCGTACATAGAAAACAACCTTTAATGTAAACAGGCTTAGAGCATTTTTTCGTTGTTCATATTGCGTTCGAAAAGATTCTAAACAACCTCTACAACTGAACAACACTGAATACGAGTTTTCGTTAGAATTCTCTTGCTTTTGCTCTAGCTCTATGTTCGTTTTATGACGTAAACACACCGTTAGACAGAGACTGTACTAGTTTGGTTTTATCAATATAAGGCGCGTTCATAATGTTTTATTATGCTCAACATAAATTATACTTAAAATTGTAAAAATACGCAAAACATCGAAGACATACAAATAATTAATTCAACATAAAACACTAAAAAAAACACTCATCTGCTTTCAAACGATGTCGAAACCCAAGTGAACGAAACAAACGGTTCGTGGGTTCGACAGATCAATTTGACGACTGGCTTTATTGCAGGATTATTACGAAGACCATTATGTTTACGTCAAAGATAAAATTGTGAAACCTTTATGGTGCCATTAAAAAGTGGAATTGTAGACATTTTTTTCATGAAACGATGGATTGACGCGTTCCCCATTTCGCTGTTAAATTGTTACGGCGTCATTTTTATTTGGGGCACTTTAATGTTTTGTGAGGGCTGCGATTTATTAAGAGAAAAAGATGGTTGATCATTAAATAGTATCTAATTTTATGTTCAATAATTTAAATTGTTTTTAATAAAATAAAAATAATTGTGTAGAGCAAGTACTAAAAGAGGTGACAAGTCGATACTGTATATTTTAATTTAATTATTGTCATCATCATCAATCATGATCAGAAACCATCAGCCATCAATTATAGAAAAAAAAATCACGTCAAGAATAAAGTGTAGCTTTGAAATAACAAAATATTTATTTATATTTATTTATTAAGGCTCATTAGCAGCTGTACATCGATGAAATTACATAAAAAATACACAAAAAATATAGAACATGATGGACAACCAATAAAAAATGAGCACTGCATGCACTATAAAAAAAACGTTACAACACATTCAAAACATTCTAAAATAATCTGTTAATAAATTATAAACAATTAAAAATTAATAAGTACCTATATCCTTAATCTTAATTCATAAAAAATAATAATCAAATTAATTATAATTTAAAACAAGTCAAAAGCGAAACGTTACTTTAAAATACATCCTAAAACAGTCAAGTAAATTCATTTCAAACACAGAATTAATCTGTTATATTTAAATATAAGCGTAACACGATATAATGTTATGTAATCCCTTACTGAGATACTTGCAGGTTACGATCAGGGCAGCATTAATACTACATATTAATAATATCACAGTAATTATTATATTTTGATAGAACGAGTAACACCATATAAGTAAATGGTCAAATTAATCAACCACTAAGGTACACAATACTAATCTGTTTTAATTTATGTCACTATCTATAAGTATTATTAATTTCTAATTATGAAAGATTAATACAATTTCAAACTACACACTTTACTTGAATTAAACAAGGTTTTTAAAACTTAAATTCTCTGAAGCAGTTCGGGCGCAGTTTAAAACATTCTTCAAGGAT
Organism: Colias eurytheme; assembly: GCA_907164685.1. NCBI lineage: Eukaryota > Metazoa > Arthropoda > Insecta > Lepidoptera > Pieridae > Colias > Colias eurytheme. Next base: position 12,577 of record CAJQZN010030592.1, on the reverse strand, counting down.
CCATTTAGCTAATTAATCTCAGCAAGCGAAAGTTTCCAGGAATAGAGTAATTAGTGCTCATTGTAATAGCCTGCCGACAACAGGACTCAATGAACCGAAATAATGATACAACGGTAATTATTATTTTCATAATAAATAAATAATTCTATAACATGCCTAAGATAAGAACGAACGTATAATGGTACATATTTCTCTAAAATAAATACTTGGAGATAAAATCCAGTCACTAAAATGTAGAGTTCTTATGATAAAATACTATCCAACATTGAGTGAGTAGTTTTTTTAAGTTTTCTATTACTAACATACAAAAATTAAATATATCTTCATAGTATAAGCCTACGAGTGAAGTTACCTATAAAATTGTAGACAATGCCATCTGATTATTAAAAGCGACGTCTGTGAACAGTAAGATTAGCGATCTAATTATTTAAGAAACAAAAGACACCAGATAATAATATTATCTGTATAATTTACCTTACCCATAATAATAATCTCTACAATTCTGACACATCCAGTTACACGAACGAAAAATATAATAAAGGTACTAATAGCACACAATTATTAAAGATCCGAGTAAAATAAAAATTGTGTCAGATGGTAAACACTTAATTTATAAAACCTTTGTCAATAACAGATCAAATCTAGCAAACAATAAGCGACAATTGAATCAAGTAAATCGTGCGGTGAACCGTTTTCAAGTCGATTAGTTAGCGCAGCCGTAACTATTGAACATGAAAATTAACGATTCAAAGTTAGCACTAGCAAATGAATCTCCGCTAAGAAACTCCGGCATCTCGAGTCATTAGCGAGGATAGATTAGCTTACTGTTATACCAGATAATATCCAGATGATGGATGGACTGGAGAGGAAAGAATTACCCGAGTGGGGCTGCAGGATGCTCGTCATTTATCTTTGGTATTCGCGGGAGGTGCGCTGAGTTATGGTCAGCTTAATAAACTGGAGCCTGGGATTACGTTTGTAGCTGGATAATGAAATGAGATTTGGCAATTATATAATTTGATTAAAGAAGAATGTCAAGCATTCAAAATTTACCTATTTGTATCAGCTAATACGGTGCAGGCGGTGCGATCTCTCTTCCTTCGTAACATTACAATAAAACCGGAAAACAATCAAGATGTTGAACGCAAAACAAATTACAAATACTACTGATTTACTCAAGACCGACGAAGACAGAGAATATTTTCCACTGCAATGCAAGTTGTCGACGCGGATTCCAAAGCCTTTGTCCCACCTCGTTAGTTCCGGTCGCGCGTTCGTTAAAACAAACTAAAATATTCATTTTACAGAAACAGCTTATCTGCGAGAACCTTCGGCCCGGCGCGCGGCGCTGGGACCTTGCTGTGCTTCTTTTCAATTTCATTTTAGCTCGTTTCGTGTTTTGCCGGCTCTGTATTTAGTTTTAATAGGAGCATCTGTTGTTAATTTAGTTCTTTTGTATGTGAAACTTAATTACTGATGCTGAAAGAGATATATTATGTGAATATAAGAAAATTTTGTGATTATCACACAAAATTTGATAATCACAAAAATCTATTATTTATCATATCATAATAATATAAGACTAATTAAAGTAAAAAATAATCTTCACACTTTAAATTCCAATCTTTGAAACTTCGCAATGGTCTCGAGTCTCTTGACAAAGAATCAGAATTGGCTTTTCAAATAAAAATTTACCTTCTATCTTGTATTAACTAAAATAACTCAGCCAATTACGGCCCAAAAAATGATTGATTGATTTTTTATCATTTCTTTTGCGTCCCAAGGGTACTGAAATATCTCGTAAAATAAATTTGTTATATAAATTTGTGATTGGTTGAATCGGAAGCGTCGAAAATGTAAGCGAAGTAGCTGTTCCTGGAATAACTCTTTTAAAATATTCAACAATTAAGTTGTTATAATTAGCATATCATTCACATCGTTTTCAGCGTTTAATGTGACCTCATTTTTAAGTGGTGCCTCATTCATTTCGCATTAAATTAATATATAACTTTATCTTGTATGTTTAAAAATACATTTTGTTTGCATCCACATTTGTTTTTCTTCCATTCAACAAACTGCAATGAATTGTAGCCTTCTTATTGTGTATCAATAATGAATTGAATAACAGGCTAGATATAATATTATGTTATCTGACTAAACCAGGTTACTGTCCGGTCGTGTAGAATGTTTGACCTATCTAGATTGAACACAGTCCAGTTAGGTTTGAGCAGAAACATCGTTATATTATCTCCTGAATCTTCGAGAAGATTATAAATATAAATATAATATTTAAACTTGCATAAATACTTTTTATGTTTACGATTATCTCGAAAGCAAGTAGGTAGGTACGCAGATCAGTCCATATATCTCTCGTTTGTCTTCTTATTTTTCAAGACAATTCACGGTCCAATTAAGGAGGGATTTTGCCAAGTCAAGTTGCAATAAGATATTTAAATGGCCATTCTTTTGATTAATCCTCGAGTCGAGCGTACTCCGTCAAGAAAAAAATAACGTATGAGATGTTTTGTGTATTTTTCGAAACTCATCAAACATCCTGAGTACGATGAGATACTTCCAATTAAAATGTTCTCGATAAAACGTCAAGGGAGACCTAAAAAAATATCGCAAGATACGAGAGGAGTTGGATTGGATACATCAAACATTTCTTACAGCCTCAAGCTTTATTACGGTGTGTCACACACAAGAGCGAGCTCAAACAAACGATTACCGGCAATAATTCTTTTGTACACAATGCAGATCAAAGACGTTACGAGGAAATACTGTATAAAGAATTGCTAAGCTAAGCATGCCGCATTCAATGAATCGAATTACGCAATTTATTCAACAGGCGTAACAGTAATTGTCACTCAATAAAAGTATTTCAAGTACGATTGAGGTTCCGTCCTTGGAAAAGTAGGTAGGATAGGGTACATTGCTGCATCTATATTAAGTAGTGGGATTTTAGTCTTACATGACCTTCAATGTAACGTTAATTAGATGCTCTTTATTATCACAAGTAAAAGATAAGATCATATTTCACTGTTCATTGCTAGCCCGATATCAAAGGTCAAGTATGTTTGTCCTATATAACAACAGTTGTATTTTAAACGTGGATAACGATCAAGATCAAATCAGATTCAGACCAAGGGATAAAGTGTCCATCTATCACAGAATCTCGTTATCTTGAAGGGCGCTCGGTTTTAATCGCCCTTAGATTTCGTTTTTGTTTCGAAATTTGGAATGATAAATGAAATGATTTATTGAACGGTTGTTAGATCCCGATCCCCGGGGACCGGACTTCAGCTCCGATTTTTAATGATTTATTTCCAGCTGATAGCAGTTAATTTGTATTCGAAGGTTTACTGATGGATGATATCGATTTCAGCCAAATTAGTAATCATTTTATGGGGATTTTTTGAATTTATATTGCTTCACAGATTCACATATTTTTATGTACTTATCTGGATAGTAATAGAATAATAAGATAAAGCTACTGTCTCTCAACAAGATTATAAAACAATAAATATACTAAGAAATTTTAATATCAGTCCCATAAAAAATAAACACAAAGAAAGAAGTCGCGTTTAAAACAACTGCTAAAGTATTCATAAAAGACAGGAACGTTTTAAAGCCTCGGAGTTGGCCCAGTGTTTAAATTATAAAGCTCCCGTAAGGTCGGAAGCCGTAAGTCACCAAAGTACATGCCAATCTCGTAAATCCTATGTTAATCCAGGAATCCCGAACTTTCCCAATTTACAGCTCAAGATTGTTCTCAGTGGGTATCAGAAGTTGGATGTAATGTGGTCGAGGCGCAGTTATTACACTAACCAATCCTGCGCGCCTGGTAGCGAGCACACGGGCGACACGCGTTAAGCCTTGTTCACATGCTCCCCAGTTCGCTCAATAGTTCAACTCTGCACTAGTTGGAATCCGAAAAATCAATAGGTGAACATACGAAATGGAATCAGCTTAAATTTTGTTCGAATTTGATATCATTGAATATAAAAGTTAGTTAAGAAATTCAAGTAGGTATTATCGTTACGAGATATTTTGGGACAATCGGCTTATGACCGCGTAATAATTGAAATTTCCTACGCAATAGCCTAGGGACATAAGCTTAAGCGTGGGACGCTAAGACTTTCTATGATTAAATTTTATACGAGAAATTAAAAAGTGTAATTTTCCGCTCCTCCTACCCGCTACTTTGTGACCACAGTATGAGTGCGGATGTGATGCGATTGAAAATGTGGTTACTTCATCCGCAGAACTGCAAATATCTTTAGCGATCACATTTATTGGAGTTGCGGAGTCGATGTTATTGTGCTGATATAGAGGTTTTAACGATTATATTCTGTAGAAGTCCCTGATTGAACTTATACTGTCTTGTTAACAAATCTATTTAAAAACTTAAAATCGAACTGTTTCAGAATTAGAACGCGTGTTTTTACTATTGGCTAGTATTAAAAATCAATATTAGAGTGAAAATAAATTTGCTCTTGAGCGATAATGTTTAACAGCTACGTGAAAAATTCCTTTCGAACGTGCATCGAAGCTATATTGCGATGATAAGCGAAACCCGCTTACGCTAAGAAATAACAAGCAAGCTAGTTACAATTTGTTGCGGCCTTAACGCGTTATAACCTATGGGATTTGGGATTTGATGTAACAGAGGCGCAGGACGGCCTTCATTCAGCTTTCTCACTCATTGTGATCATATTAAGCGAAATTGCTTCTGATATGACAAGAAAACTTAATAGAAACGAAGAAAAAACGTGTGTAGACAAATTATTCAAGGGCAAATTAACAATGTCGTGTCAAATATGGGAAAATTTATAAAAGAGAAGAAAGAATATATTATTGTTATACTGTAGAATAAAACAGACGTCATAGTCGCAATTTAGTAGAAGTACCTAGTGGTAGTTTTTGAAAAGCTTTATTTAGAGTTGCGTGTTTTTGTAAAGTTTTACATATCACACGTACAAAGCCGGGTTAATCTTCAAAACAAAAAGCAACGGGGTTGGAATTAAAGTATTGATTCAAGCGGATCGGCCGGCGCGGCAACCGACCGCAACTACCCGCCACTCCCCGCCACTACCCGCCACTATCCACAACTAGCCGCAACTATCCGCGGGCCGGTATCAAAGGACCAACTATGCGTGTACTGACCACAACTATTACAATTGAATCTTATGAGAAATGTTTGCGAACAAGTCGAGGGTAATTCTCAACCGTCTTTTCAAAGTGGAATGTGATTAAACGGATTGTGCATTGGCAAAACTAGCAATTAGATGTCGGAGTGAGTTTTTAGACTTAATTGAAAAGTATTTACAGAGAGTATTATTTGCAATAAGGTTTTTGAAGTTGACATAAAGGCACAATAAGCTCCCCGAGGAATAAAAACAGAAACAATTATATTTTTCATTTCCGATATTCTTTTTTCCTTTTTTATTCCTATAAATACATTTTTGAGAAAGACAAGACTTTTATACAAAAATAAAATCATCGATTTTTCTTACGTTATTATATTTTAGAAAATCTTACTCTAAATTGCCTTATAATCACTTTCATTGCAAGTAGTTGCCATGTAAGTAAACATACATGGTTTAAAGATAAACCACAACATCAAACCCGATTTACCGACGTCCCCGGAAAATGATGTATAATCCAAAATGATCTCTAAAACATCGCGAACATATCGAGCTTGATATTTATCATTATCATGACCTGATTTTTTCGTCGGCGGCGGAATTTTTCATGCATAAAAATGGGACGTCAAATTGCATTACATTTTGATGATATATTCGAAAAACTTATGAAAGGAAATATCTGTTTTTAGATCAAAATACTTTGTAGTGTAATTGGAATTTGGACATACTGACTGGACGAGCTTTGCGCTTCGCTGCGTCGCTTTTTTGTGTAATAATAAATTGTATTGTAATTGTATGCATAATTTACATTAAAATAATAGAGCGTGCTTCGTATGAGCTACGATTTAAGACAGATGCTCGACCGGTTTTATTCTTGTTTTGAACATTGAATGAGACTTACATTAGGAAGATAGCCTTGAAATTTGAAGAGTAAAAATGATGAGGGGCATATTATAGAGCAAATAAAAGCAAATAAAAGATAACAATAGAGAACTTATTCTGTGCTAGCGTCCAAGAATATCTGAAATCTTAGTATTAATGAGATAAACTAATCTATTTTCCAATAACAAATAAACATATTGTAAAATAATTGTACGGGTAAGTGCCTACTACCTACTTATTACCTTTGTCAATTTAAAGTTAACTCCTGTGTTAATGTAATATTAATTAACACAATATTGAGTAAATTTTAATCAATTAATTGTGATTAAAGTTTGAGCATGACCGCTTCCACTGTCAATATGTCAAAGGCCCGCTGAAATCAGTGACGTAGCACTAAGTGGATGACCTCATTATAGCTTATTAAAATGTTTATTTTGAATTTAAATTTTCCTTATTGTGTTTACTTTACATCACGTCGTAGTAAGTGATTTTCTTCATATTTGATATAGTTATACGTGATTGAATATCGGAAAATGTAGAGATACATTTGAAACTGCGAATGTTTTAATGTTATTTCAAATATTACATTAAAATAGCAGTTGTACTTGGAACTTCCTTAATCTACTTATAGAATTATAAGAATAAGAGTCTTCTCTTTGTAAGAAACAGAAGTGTTCTAAGAAAGTGTTGCTTACAGCATTACAATATAAATGCAAATGCCGTCGAGATATTTTCTCCGCCATATTTGAAGATGCGTAAAACTTTTCCGCTCACACGTGACCTGTTGTTTTCGATTCAGTGACGATATTTGAGTCTATAGAAAATCGTTTATGGTAAATTGTTTTTTAGGTTCGCTAATGTTATAAGTTTAGATATTAAGGGAAGCAATGTTTGTTTGTAAATTCTATATTCTTTAAAGTATAGTTATACACGCTTACTAAGGTAGCTGCCTAGAGCCTTTTTAATATAATATAGAGTTGGAATGTCAACATAGAAATATTCAATTATTTCTATGTTGACATTCATAAATTACAATTTGATAGAACTACATTTACTTTGTCATTGTTATAGATTTGATAAGAAAATTGTTAATTATCAAAAATTTGTTTTCATTTTTTCATTCACAACACACATCATTATGCAAATAAAAGCTCGTGATCTGTTACAATGACATTCCATTCATTATTTACTTTGTGAAATTCATATAGTCACGTAATAATTAGCATGTGTAGAAATTAAATAATTACACTGATTGTAAGAAGTTATAATCAAGATGTTTATGTAACATATTATGTTAATCGGCGCTAAATTGTTAATTGTACCAAATCAAACCCCTACTACTAGTACTTACTAGATAATATTGTGTATTTATGTGTGGGTATAGTAGTTTAAAAGTTTAAACCTTACCTATTTTTATTTTGTTTATTTGTTCAAAAAAAATTTGCATGTGGTAGTTTTAATTTATTTTAATGTTTCATAAATCATCAATAATATCAGTCTATTTTTAAAATGTTAAGTTTGAGTAGTAAATAATTCTTCTTTAGTAGGTAACTCAACCTTAAGTAAATCTGCTAATATAAGCGTTCGTTCAGTTCTCGGCCTATACTTCACAGTCTACACAGAAGAACGTGCCGCCGCCAAAGTAACAATTTATCACGCCGGCCGGCGGCCCTCCGCTGACGTCTCAGTATTCTTTAATCGTATTTAATCTGCTGAATAAAACTACCCCAGAGACCTTTTCTTTTCCTTAAAAAAGCACTGCTGCCCCCAATTGTTAATTCGAGGATTTCTAAAAACTCAATTCTTAAATACCTTCCTTGTGTGTTTTATTTCGGAGAAAAAATATTTAACATTTTGTTACGAATTGTGAAAATTCAATTAGTTCCGCTCTTTTCTAAACGATAGCGACGTCTTATTCAGTTAGACGATGTATTTAATTCGTCACTATCTTTACATAAATCTAAGATCATTTAAGTTTTGTTATTTCGATTAAACGAATGTTTGGTGCGTTCATTTAATCAACTCGTTTAAATACACATACAATTTTACACTTAACACGCGTAGAAAACAGAATTTTAAATATAATCTATAAACAAAACAACATAACATCAATCCAAAAGCTATCAATAACATATTGACTTTTGTAAGCTCGTAAAGCTTTCAATACAAAATTCGGTACTTATACGAATGAAACTATAAAAAAAACATCTCTCATAATTGAAATACTTTTGACATGAAATCCGTGCAAGGCACTTTATAGCCCGAAGCAGTAATATTTCATCTGCACAATAGCATTGTTGGGAGGCTGCGGCTGTGTCTCGCCGGTGTCAGCCACTGAGATGAATTTACAGCCATACTGCCCCTACTGTTAGTTTGTAACTACTCTTCATAAATGAGTAACGTTTGGTAAATACTACCTAAATTAAACTTTAAGGAGATCCTTTATGTTTGTATGTCTGTATAGATGTCATTTTAATATTTATTTCTCTTTTAATTAAGCTTCTGTTTTGATATTACATGGGATTATTAGAAATAATAACAAAATAAGCAACCATATTGTTATTCTTGTTGTCATGGGCAAGCAATAGTATGCGGCGTATGGATAATAAAATATTTTAGTTCTGATAGTCAACTTAACATATTACTCGTATATTCTCAAAATCGTTTATTAAAACATCTTGCTTTTGTCTCGTTAGTGATAATTCCTTTTAAAATTTAACATAGGTATTGTTTAAATAGTAAGCTAATCAGCAGCACGTAAGAACAGTACATCAGTTAAACTTAACTCGTTACATAATCAAGTACAAAATGTTAGCCTTCATGAAATTCCTGGAAGCGTTTTAGGAAAGTAATCTCGTCTAGGCACAGGTGCTGTAAACGAAGGTTGTAGCTCACTTTGTGGTCCCGGGTTAACTATGTAGCTATAGTTCTGGAATACCAGTGTCCGGAACACGTCTCTAATTTTAACAGGATATCTCTGTAACCTGTATTTAATATAATTTGTACAGAATACGGAGATACTATTTTGTCTTAATTTAGATTTTGATCATAGATACGAGCATATTTAAATGCATACCTACTTGAAGCAAAATTTAAGTAACACGATAAAACAGTTTCGTAAAGTTCAGAGTTTTGTACAACTTTATAGATTATTCCTATGATTTTTAAACACGCTGTAGTTAAAATTAATTAACAAAAAGTACAACCATCTTAATGCAGATTATGTTCAATTAATATAAATGATTACTTTAGCTAAAAGTTGTCTGTATCGTAATATCTGGTGCAAAGTTAGCGTCGCTCGGGCTTGGACCGCGCCGCGCGGCGCTCGGCGCTCGTTAAAAGCGAATTCCGCTCATTTACATAGTAATCTATAACAATCCAAACTCACGAAGCAATCCGTCCAACTCTGTATTTGTATATCTCATTCTTATTGAATACAAATAACCCTTTTGCCCCAATGTATCGTGAATATTGGAGCTCTAACGCGTGATTAATGACCACGCTGACTTGGAAATTATTCAATACTTAGAGTCGATAACTATAACTTTTTACTTTGAGCATTGGAAGCGTTCAATTTTATAATTAAAGGCAAGGACGAACAACTTCGAAACATTTATAAATAAAACTTTATGACGATGATTAATTCCCTCTAAAGACGGTTTTAATAATAATAATATCACGAATAAATTATGTTGTCAAGTTTTCAAATTATAGCAAATTTTCACACGTAATTGAAAACATTTCAGTTAATATATATGTAACTTTTTAGATATAATTCATTCAGTCGTTGGGAATTCCTGTACAAAGTTGGCGTCAAATATTACGTCGACCTATTAAACAAAATTTCGGCAAGGAAAACATTTTAAGGTACAGATGATATTTTTTACCAAATCTATTGAAATTCTCGTTTCACCTATAATAATGTGAAATAAAAAACCCTAACAGACATAGCTATTTTAGTACCATTTTAGTTTACAAAAATGAGGTATGTTTAACTCGTTTAATATGTTTTTATGTTTAATCACAGACATTAGAACATAATTTACTTATTATGTAAATACCTAAAAATTAATGCTAATATCTTGCTAATATCTCATGTATTACCGCTTGTTTAACAACGTCAGAAGAATAACGTAACAATCGTCATGTCAGTCAGCAATGAGTCAGGTATTCACATGGGGTATTCATGAAACGATGCCTTTTAGTGCGTGACCGCTGGTCGACAGTTCGCACAAACCGAGTGATGTTTGACATTAGCAAATCTAGATGGCCCTCCCAATGTTTGTGAGTTGAGATGCGTGAAGTGCGCTACTGTAAATGGTGTATTATAAGACTTAAGACTATGAAACTGTTAGTTAGGCTAAAACGTAACTGAAATCAATTTCGAGTCCTATATTATCACTATTTCAAAAATAAAAACATTTTTACTTGTCAGAAATTCTTATAGTAGGTACCTATTACTGAAATTAATGCATTTTGTATTTGTACAAATTGTGATTTGTACAGAACCTACTAAAAGTAAATCTTTCAATTAAAGTAGAGTTGGCTCTATAATAGAGACAGAGAAATGTGAATAATTCTCTTTTACTAACATAGATTTTCTATACATGTAAGATACAAAGTCGAGCGCTCGAATCTGAAATGTCATTAAGTAACATTTCAGGATGTTGGCAAGTCGTCCGGGACAATCGAGCGGGGCTCACAGAATGTTATCTAATTCCCTTACGAGTTACCTGTAGGTAGCCGTAGCTAGTCGTCCCTCAATAAATGCGACTCCACAAATTTGCGATACATGCGAATTGCGAGCCCAGTATTTTGATAAGATCTCTTTAATGTCAATAAGCGAATCGGATAAAAGCTGATTGGAGCGCCATTATAGAGGTCGGGAATCGGGATCTTTGCTTCGCCGGAAAACGCGAAAAAGAAAATTTTCATATTTCCCCCGAAACATCTTAATATCTCTGTGTGATCTTTGAAATTGCTTTTCTAATGCTACGCTCCTCTAAATATAAAGATATTGCGGATCTAACGGTAAATATTGTTTTGATACGGACAGTTCAAATTGTACATAATATATCTGCATTTGAATGTGTAAAATATGAATTTGTTTTGTGTAGGCGTTTTAATATGGTTTAATACACATCACACATTCCATGTAATAAAAGACGAAAACTTTTGAGCAATTACGTAAAAGACAAAATAATATAAACATCAATTAATCGTTAAAATAATTATTCTATTTCGTAGACAGGTTTAATATTACCGTATTATTTTACGCTATGTTTTTCCAAATCCAAGTGAGCGAGAAATCTCTCATCACAACAAGCATTTAATATTATTGACATTGATCACAATAGATGCCTAACTTTGTTCTCTCTTGTTGGGTTTTAATTACTGAGCCAGTGTAATTTGGCTCCAGTCTCCCACAGCTTTGATTAACAATTAATTTGTATTATATTTGTTTGATGTAACTGTTTCTTCTTGGTGGAAATTTATGAGCATGATATTAAAGGGTTGCCCATATTTCTTTGTGGTAATAATACTAAATGTGTTGACTTGTAAAACAAAATTTTACTGGAGTAAACTTGTATTTATTGTGTTAAATAAAAGCTCTTGTTTGATTAATTGTTGTAAAAGCTCAACTACTGAACTTTATATGAAACTGGAACAATTGTTTTTGTAATAGGAACTAAAAAGCTATTGTTATTTCAAAGGAAACTAGAAAAAGAAAGAAAATCATAAAAATATAACGTTGGCTTCTTTCAAATAGTAAATAATTAAATCAAAGTAATAAGACTCGAGCAAGAGGAGGATTCCAACTAATTTATAAAGTAACGGAGCAAAGCATGCAAAAACTGAATATTAAAATATATTATTCGGTGCTGTAAATGTGTGTCTATTTTTATTCTATTTTTACAAGTTTTAATGAAACATTTTTGCTTTGTTGTCACACAAATGGAAATAAACAACACGTATTTTTAAGTCATAATATTTCGCTCCTGAAACCGAATATTTAAACAAAAGATCACTTTATCAATTTATTACGTCAATAGCACAACTTTCGCGAGATTAAATATAACGTCGTGTCTAAAACAAAAACAATAAAGCATCTTGGAAGTTCAATCGAACCACGCCCTTTCGGTAAAACCCTTCAGTTTGACAAAATAATGAAACCGCGAACAGAGTAACTTTAATAAGTTGCTTTATTTTCGTGTTTTTCGTATCGATGCCACAGCCGTGCCCTCTGTTCTCCGATTAATCTATAATTCATCAGCCAATGTTTATTTTCTTTTTCTTTCGTTGTACATTAATCAAAGAGCTTTGAGTCTTTACATTTGAAGTACCTGAAGCAGACGCGGCGGCATAAAGGGAATTGAAAGTGGGTGCTAATAATGACACGTTGATGAATGAATCTCAAGTTTTAATTAAGGAATAAATGTTATTATTGTTTCCATTTTCATATAAATCAAGGTTAAGAATAATGTAGCTACGAAACCGTTACTTTATACAAAATTGGCATCGGAATAAAATTGGAACCTATTAAATAT